>BQNB010128656.1:0-19244 GCA_026074375.1 Tanacetum coccineum
TAATAATCATATAACACTTGATTGATGACAACATTTAATCGTTTAATGCCCGATTACATTGTATGATCATTTTTAGTTTATGCGATTTAACTTAACTTTTACAGTTTATGAGCAAACGCGTAAAACCCTAAAAATAAGTTGTGCATTACATAATGTCGTACAATGACCTAAGTTACGAGGTGTTATAACACCATTCCCCACACCAATTAGATCTCCTAGGATTCATACTGATCTTGTATCTTCGGATACTAAGAAACTCTAGGAATTGACGGTAACTGATACTACACCTACACCATCATCAAGTTCACCCAACACCAAGTTATCTACCACAAACCAACTTCTATCATTATTCAAAGCCAAAGCTGCTCGTTTCAAATGCTACAAGAGTTTCTTTCAGGAGTTACAAGGACGTTATGGATATTTGTTTGAACACCTGAAGGCACGGTTCTTGTCAAGGAAGTCCTTTGATACTCTTGTTGATCATCTCTAGGAAGTAATGGTTGAATCACTACCCACTATGGTAGATAAGCATATCAAAGAGCAAGTCAAAATGCAAGTTCCTAAGCAGGTTAAAGTTTAAGTTCCAGTGTATCTTGCAAAAGGGTTGCTTTTGGAAAGGCAACAGAATAAAGAAGAGACAGATAAGATGATTGCTAAAGCTATGTTACAAGCATATCAAAGAGAAAATCAAAAGGGTTGCTTTTAGAAAGGCAACAGAATAAAGAAATGTAGGGGTGAGCACGGTCTAAGGACCGGACCAGACCGAGACCGAAACTAGCTAAAATGGCGGACCGAGGACCGGACCAAAATGGTACGGTTCGGTCCGGGTTGGTCCGGTCTGGGTCGGTCTTTGGTCCAGTCCGATCCTACACGCATTATCATTGGGTTTTTGGTCGGACCGGACCGGACCGAGGACCGAATTGGTCCAAAACACCGGACCGCGGACCAGACCGAAATACCTTTGGTCCGGTCCGGTCGGTCCGGTTCGGTCCGGTCTTCCGGTCCGGTCCGGTCGACGGTCCGGTATGCTCACCCCTAAAGAAGAGACAGATAAGACGATTGCTAAAACTATGTTACAGGAGTGTGGGAAATTACAGGCTAAAATTTCCTCACAGATTCAAAAAGCCATTGATACTAACATTCCTTCTCTGGTTGATGCGTTTGTAAGAAGTTATATGTTTGGACATATTCTTCATGGTCATCCAGCTCAAACACAAACAACATTTGTTCTAGAACAACAATATCAACTGTATCTATCAATGAAAGCTGATCCTCAGTTGCAGCAACAAGACATAGCAATATGGCTGGCACTTCAGATGAAATTTGAGATACTTCAGGTACCTCAGACTACCTGTAGAACTCCTACTGTTCGCCTAAGAGATCAGGATGATTCTCATAATGATGCTCATCTTGAGGGGGAGAATAGTGCAAAGCGACAGAAGACATCTGAGTATGAAGCACATGTGACTAGAGAGTCGTTTAGACAAGTCAATGAAAAAGAACAAGGTCAATCATCTTCAAGGAATCAAGAGCAAACATATGATTATGATTTTTGGACTGAGTCTTATGCTTCAGATGATGGTGAAGTACCAACAAAGCAAGTATCACAAGATATCATCGAAGAAGTGTCACCGACCATTAATGAGGCAAAGCTAAAGAAAATTACTGATGAGATGTTGAGACAAAGATGTACTTTAGGAGATGAGCATCAATATCACATTGATTAGATGAATAATTTCTTGAAAAGTGACATTGTTTGGGAAAGCAGAAAGGAAATTATTGCCTCTCCACATCTATGAAAGACTACACCTTTAGTTCAAAGCTGTCAGAGAGATCCTGAAGCTCCATCATTGTCTCTGATAAATCAAGATCTTTTGAATTTAAAGAAAGGAAGTTCAGGGCCTGAGAAGATAGTGTTGTCACTTCACAAGTTTCCTGGAATTATCTTCAATGATGTTGATATCGAAGAACGGACTTCCAGACGGGTGAATAAGTGTGTAAAGAAATTTAATCCTTATGCTCGGTATGGTGTTGAACATTGGAAGAATCCTCATTCAAAGATCTTCTACATAAAGATGCAGAAAGAGCCTGGAAAACCAAAGGAAGTTGTTTATTCAAATTCAAAGATCATTTAAGTTATCAAGATGTACTAGGAACTGGGCCATGAACACAAGTTCATCACAGAGATAGTTGCAAGAAGAGCCAATGAGTGCATAGTGTCAATTACCGAGCCTAATTACAAGAATCTTAATAAGAATGATATTAAGGATACGTACTTGCTGATCATGATTGGCAAGGTACCTAATTATGCAGAAACAGGTTTGTTGTGGTCTTTATCAGTTTTCATCAGAAGTTTAGTGATATGGGAAAGAGTGCATGACTTTTAACTTGGAATAGAAAGTTATCAACAGAAAGTTAATCTTACTGCACCAACAATATCTTTCCTAGGAATTGAAAAGCACAAAATGTTCTTCATCATCTATGAGACGTACATGGAATAATATACAAGAATAGCAAGAAAGAGAAAAGGGTGATGAGACATTCAGAGATTCATAAGTTTTGTGATGCAACACTAAATAGAGTATTATAAGGTCTAAAGAGTTACAATAATGATGTTAAGTATGGCAATATACAAAGAGATCTCACCGAATATGAGGTTGAGTATTTGAAATTGTTTGAAGAAGAAATTGAAGTAAGATTGAAGTATCGTAACCAGATGAGAAGATGGGAGATGTATGTGAATGGAAGACCACTTGGACCACAAAGGGAACGCCTAGAATAATCGACCCTTAAGGGGAGATTGTTAGGTTCATGAAAAGTGTCGATTATATGGTTTTATTATATTTAGTTATTTGTCTTTATTTTTTTAAGAATTAAGTAGCTTGTAATAAGGTTTATTATGCTAAAAGAAATAAATAGCATAATTACCAAAGTAAATGGACTAGAAGTGAAACATTAGAAAAATAAAGGAATGGAAGCTTCCTTCCCTCTCCTACAAATACCCTTCCTAATCACCATTAGAAGGGTAAGCCTTGTAATAACTTTTCCTTTTTCCCTATATTTTATAATATTTGAAAATTAAATACTTGCCTTCCTCTACTATTATCTCTAAGCTTTCATGGTTGATTATGTATGATTCAAGATAAACAAGACCTAACAGTTTCGGGGATTGCTAATCAAAATATGAATGGGTAAGGTAATGTTGTAGCAGCACGGGCTGAGAGTAATGCAAATGGGAATAATGGTAATCAAATAAGGTGTTACAACTACAGAGGATTGAGTCATCTTACTAGGAATTGCACAGTCAGACCAAGGAGAAGGGATGTTGCTTATCTTCAGACTCATTTGCTGATTGCTCAAAAGGAAGAAGCAGGAATCCAACTCCAAGCTGAAGAGTTTGATCTGATGGCTGCTGCAGTAGATCTTGATGAGATTGAGGAAGTCAATGCAAACTGCATTTTGATGGCTAATTTGCAGCAAGCATCAACATCAGGTACTCAGACTGACAAAGCTCTCGTCTATGACTTAGACGGATCAGCTGAGGTACAACTTTCTAACAATTGCTACAATAATGATATATTTAATATGTTTACTCAAGAGGAGCAGTTACTCGAGCCTATTCCTGAACCACACCAGGTACAACTGAATGATAGTAATGTTATTTAAGAGGTTTCTAGTGTGGAACAAGATGGGGAAACAATAGATCAACATCCTACAACTGTTGAGGAAACACGTGCTTATTTTGAATTGTTATATAATAATTTGGCAATTGATGTTGAAAAAGTCAACACGGTCAATCACAAGTTAAGAGAAACTAATGATGATTTGACCACTAAGCTTCCTAGATATAAAAATCAAGAAATGTGTTTTGAAATTAGTCAAGAAAAATATGACAAACTTGAAAGGTGTTATCCAAAGTTTGTTTATAAAGAGCAATGTCTTACTAAAAAGATAAATGCACTTCACTTAAGTTATGGTAAACAAATAACGACTTTAAATGAGGAAATTTCAAATTTAAATAACCAGCTTTCGAAGGAAAAGTCAACTATTTCTTCTCTTCTTGAAGAAAAGAAAAAGTTGAAGTCTGATTTCAAAATACGCGAAGACGAGCTTCTTAATAAACAAATTCAACTTAAGAATAAGATAAAGGAATTAGATAATATTTTGGTTAAAACGAGTCAATCGATTCAAACGATGCACATACTTTCACCTAAGCCAGACTCGTTTTACCACACCGAACAAAAAATGGCTTTGGGTTATCAAAATCCTTTTTATCTCAAGCAAGCTCAACAGAAACAACAGAGTTTGTATAATGGAAAAGTTCTATTAGAAAAGCATGATCATCCTATTGTGTATGATTTGGAGGAGACACTTCAACTTGCTCAAGAGAGTCGCTTAAAAATGAAACAATTGAACAAAGAAATAAAACTGGCAAATTATACAAAGATTAATCATCTTTTGAGGGTTTTTGTTTCTCAAACGGCCAAGTCATGTGAAGAGTTATATTTTTCAAATACTTCCAAAATGGCCAATGTTTCTAAACCAATTTCAATACCAAATATAGAGTTTTCGAATGATACTACACCAAGTGTTGCACGAAAATTTCTAAATGAGGTAAAAAACACCATTGTAACTCGTCAACATGTTGTCAAACAAAAAATGACTTTAGATATACATAATTGGTCATCTTCTGTTCACCAAGAGATTCACAAAATTGTAAATGATGAAATTTTCCCTATCGTTAACCAAGTTGATGCTAGATTGCAAAATTTCAAAATAAATTTTTTGAAAGAAGCAGCCAAATTTGATTCAGATTTCAAATCTCTTGCAAAAGAAGCTGATGAATCTCTTGCCAAACACAAGGCTTTGGAATTAGAAATCGAGCGTCTTTTGAGAGTAGTTGTCAGTCAGGATATTATGTCTATTGTGCAAAGTAATTCTGTTGTAGATACATCCAATCAACAAACTGAGCTTGAACATACAAAAGAACGTTTTTAAAATTGTATCATTAAAAAGGAGAATGAATATGCTAAACTTTATAATGATTGATACAAAAAAGTGTGAAGAAAGCAAATATGACAAAATTTCGTATGATAAAGCTTATAATGACATGCAACAAAAGATCGAACGGTTGCAAGCTCAGTTAGGAGATCTCAAGGGTAGATGTGAGGATACTCCATGTGTATCAGATACCCTTGATCCTTTCTCTCAGTAACTAGAAAATAAGAACGTAGAATTAGAGTTTCAGGTTCGGAATTATGAAAAAGAAAATGCTCATCTTAAGACCACATACAAAAACATGTTTGACTCTATCTCAGTGACACAGGCTCAAACCAAAACAATAATTGACTCATTGCAAGATAAATTACATGACACGATCTATGAAAATGCTAAGTTAAGAGCTCAGTTATTTGATAGGACTTCTAAACAAAAGGACACCGCCAAAGGTACAAGTATGAATACTCGGTTTAGAAAGCAATCAATTTTAGGAAAACCGCCTTCTTCTTCTGGATCAAAACTCTATTTTGTAACTCCTTTTCCAAAATCTAAGGGTCTTCCCAAGTTCGATGAGACACATGCTTTGTCAAAACAAATCACTTCAAACTCTGTACCCACACCACAAGAATCAAAAGTTGTGAAAAATGATAACGTGATTGCCCTAGGAATGTTTAGGATTAATTCATTCAAGACTTATAAGGAAGAAAAGTATGTGCCTAACAAACCCATTAAAGTAAGCGTTAGGACAAAACCGATCACTATTTCATAGCCTCATGTCATCACTAAGAAAGATGTTAATTCTGACTCAAATGGTTTATCTTCTATAGGAATAGACAACACTGCTAAGACCAGAAGGCTACAACCTAGGAGCAATACAAAGAATGATAGGGTCCCTTGTGCGTCTAAGAGTAATTGCAGCAAGAATACAGAAGTTGAAGTAGAAGTACACCCTAGGAATTTAATGCTTTCTAAGAATAAGAAACATATGTCATCTGAATGTAATAACATTAAGCTTGCTATTCGGAATGAGAAAGCTGAAGTTGTTTGTGCTATGTGTAAAAAATGTTTAATTACTTCTAACCATGATGTCTGTGTGCTTAATAATGTGAATGACATGAATTCTCGTTTGAAGAAACTCAATGCTAATGTTTCAAACACTGCAAATGAAAAGAAACATAAGTTAAAGGTCTTAAAACCTAAGAAAGTAGGGTCCAAAGGAAAACTTGTTTCAGCTAAGCCTAGGAAACCTAGAACTTGCCTTAGGTGGTCACCAACTAGAAGAATTTTCAACCTTAAAGGAAAAATAATTGAATCTAGTGAAACAGAGAGTCAATCTGACTGCTCAAATAGTGATAATGCATGCACTCCTAACCCTAATGAACCTACAAGTAAACGGTTTCCAAATTCTACATTTTCTTTGGCAGGTCATTCAAATCTATTTATGGTGCGTAGACTCGGGATGCTTAAACACATGACAAGAAATCTGAAACTTCTCGTAAATTTCATCTGGAAGTTCTTAAGAACCGTCCGCTTTGGAAATGATCATGTTGCTGCAATTCTGGGTTACGGTGAACTTCATTGGGGAATATTTTGATCACCAGGGTTTATTTCGTTAAGAGCTTGGGGCATAAGCTATTCTCGGTTGGGCAGTTCTGTGATTCAGATTTAGAGATCGCTTTCAGAAGAAACACCTGTTTTGTCACTCTCGAAGGAGTTGATTTGATAAAAGGAAATCGCACAACAAACCTTTACACTATTAATCTCCATGAAATGGCCTCTTCTTCTCCAATTTGACCCATGGCTCATGCTACTTCTACCAAGTCTTGGTTATGGCACCAACGTTTATCCCACCTCAATTTTGACACCATAAATGACCTTGCAAAAAACGATCTCGTCACTGGTCTTCTAAAATTCAGATATCATAAAGAACATCTTTGTCCCTCATGTGAGCAATGAAAAAGCAAAAAGGCATCTCACCTACCCAAACCTATTCCAAATTCTAAGCAAAAGTTACACCTTCTTCATATGGATTTGTGTGTTCCAATGAAAGTCAAAAGCGTAAACGGTAAGCGGTACGTTCTGGTGATTGTAGATGATTACTCTCGTTACACGTGGGTACACTTTCTCAGATCAAAATATGAAGCACCTAAGGAGATTAAAACCTTTCTTAAGAAAATTACAGTTCTACATAAGCTCCAGTCATTATGGTAAGAACTGACAACGGCATAGAATTCAAGAATCAAGTTCTTAAGGAATACTTTGATAGTATCGGCATCTCTCACCAATCGTCTTCTATCAGAACTCCTCAGCAAAATGGAGTCGTGGAACAAGGAAACCGAACATTAGTGGCAGCTGCTAGAACAATGTTGATTTTTTCTCGTGCACCGTTATTCTTATGGGCTGAAGCGTTTGCTACTGCATGCTACACTCAAAACCGCTCCATCATTCACTATCGATTTAACAAAACACCATACAAGCTCATTAACGGCAGAAAACCGGACATCTCATTTCTACATGTATTCGGGGCTCTTTGTTATCCCACGAATGACCATGAGGACATTGGGAAACTTGGTGCAAAAGGTGATATTGACTTCTTCATTGGTTATTCGGCTACTTCTTGTGCTTACAGAGTTTACAACCGGCGGACAAAGAAAATAATAGAGATAATAAATGTGACATTTGATGAACTTTCAGTGATGGATTTTGAACAAAAATAGTTTAAAACCCAGGCTTCAAGGCATGACTTTTGGACAAATCAGTTCAGGACTCGATCTTACTTATGCTCTGTCAACAATAACAACTCAAAAACCAACTGAACATGAATTGGATTTACTCTTTGAAGCTATGTATAATGATTACATTGGTGGTCTATCGTCAGCTGCTATAAGAACTGTTCTGGCTGCTCAAGCACATCAAGGTCTTTAGACTCCAACGACATCTACAACAATAGCAGACACTACACCAACACCAATAAATTCATCCTCTCAAGCTACAAATATTCCAAACACTTCACATGATGTTGAGGAGCTCAAACCACAACAACAACATGTTCAACAACAAGAAAATCAAGCTCCACTCCAACCTAAAATAGTTGCTGACAACGTTCCAAATGCTATGTTCGATGGGAATACATTTATTAACCCTTTTGATACCCCATCCACAAGTGTTGTTGAATCATCATCTTCACAATATGTGGATCCATCAAACATGCATATGTTTTACCAACCATACCTTCATGAATATCAGTGGACTAAGAATTACCCTATTAAACAAATAACAGAAGAACCCTCATGACCAGTTTTGACAAGGAATTAACTCTAAACAGATGGTGACATGTGCATGTATGCATTAACAGTGAGCACTATAGAACCAAGTAATGTCAAAGAGGCTATGAAATACCATGCATGGATTGAGTATATGCAAGAAGAACTTCTTCAGTTCAAAAGGCTTGATGTATGGGTGTTAGTTCCTGCTCCAAATAACATAAAACCACTTATTTGAAATAGCTATTAAAAAACAAGCATGATGAAGAGAACACAGTCATTCGAAACAAAACTCGTCTAGTTGTGAGAGGGTACCACCAAGAGGAAGGAATAGATTTTGAAGAATCCTTCGCTCCGGTTGCTAGAATGGAAGCTATATGGATATTCTTGGCATATGTTGCACATAAATCATTCATCGTATTTCAAATGGACATGAAAACTGCTTTCTTGCATGGTACGTTAAAAGAAAACATGTACGTGTGTCAACCTGAAGGTTTCATTGATGCTAATCATCCAAGCCATGTCTATAAGTTAAAGAAGACACTCTATGGGTTAAAGCAAGCACCAAGGGCATGGTCCGACAAATTGTTAACGTTTCTCCTACTATTTTATTGCTTATTCTTCTTAGTGTCATAGACTAGATTTCGTATAGTATTTGATATATTTAATCAAAGTTTCTATCATAGGTGTCTTGGATTTATTCAATACAACTAAGACTTTTAAAAGCTAATCAAGATCTATTCAATTGTTGGGAATAAAAGGCTTCTTAACTGTTACTACTGCTGGATCAAGTTACTGCTGCTAGTTATGAACATTACTATTGCTGGTTATAGTTTCTACTGCTGGTGAAGATTGTAGGAAATATTCTAAGTCATTACTACTATTAGTTGTAAAGTTACTACTACTAGTATTCGTTACTAATGCTAGAAGAGTTTCTGCTGTTAGTTATAAGTTAGTACTGTTAGTTATATGTTAGTATTGTTGATGCGATAAGAATGAGATATTTTAGGAAAAGATATGTATCTATAGAAAACGCGTTGTAAGCCCATTAGGGTTCCTTGGTGTATAAAAGGAGACCCTAGGGCATGTAGGTTAGTATCTTAATATCTCATCATCGCATATCATTTAGAAATTATTTTGTTATAGCTTTAAGGTTTTGTATAACCCTAACACTATTAAGAGTGTTCATATTAATATATTGAGGATGAAAGTTTGGTATTATACAATCTTGTTTGTTACTATTTTATTGCTTATTCTTCTTAGTGTCATAGACTAGATTCCACATAGTCTTTGATATATTCAATCAAAGTTTCTATCGTAGTTGTCTTAGATATATTCAATATAACTAAGCCTTTTACAAGCTAAGCAAGATCTATTCAAGTGGGATCAACAAGTGGTATCAGAGCTTGTTGAGAAACTTTGAATAAGAAGAAATAATCTACACATACCAGATCTATTTGTTTATAAAAACATGGAGACAGTATCTTCACCAATGGTTGCTGCTGTAAAACATCCAATGCTCAATCTAGGTGAATTTGAGATTTGGAAAATGAGAATAGAACCATACTTCCTAATGACAGATTATGCTCTTTGGGAAGTAATAGTAAATGGAGACTCACCTCCACCAAAGAGAATTGTTGATGGTGTTTAGCAAACATATCCTCCTACAACAGCAGAGGAGAAGTTAGCAAGGAAGAATGAGTTAAAGGCAAGACGTACTTTATTGATGGCTCTTCCAAATGAACATCAACTAAAGTTTAATACCTATAAATGTGCCCAGACTTTAATGGAAGCTATAGAGAAAAGGTTTGGAGGTAATAAAGAGTCAAGGTAAACTCAGAAGACACTTCTAAAGCAACAGTATAAGAATTTCAATGGATCAAGCTTAGAAGGACTTGATTAAACCTATGATAGGCTTCAAAAGCTTATTAGTCAGCTAGAGATTCTAGGTGAAACTATTTCTCAAGAAGATATGAATTTGAAGTTTTTAAGAAGTCTCCCATCAGAATGGAAGACTTGTACCTTGATCTGGAGGAACAAACCTGATTTAGACACCTTGGGCATAGATGACCTATACAACAATCTGAAGATTTATGAAACTAAAGTTAAAGGGTCATCAAGCTCAAACCAAAATTCACAAAATGTGGTTTTTGTGTCTTCCAATAACTCTGGTTGTTCCAATCAAATACATGGTTCTAACTCTGCCAATACTGATAGTATGAGTGATGCTGTGATCTATTATTTCTTTGCAAACTAACATAACATTCCACAATTAAATTATGAGGACTTACAACAGATTGATGCTGATGACTTGGAAGAGATGGATCTAAAGTGGCAGATGGCTATGCTGACCATGAGAGCCAGAAGATTCCTAAATAAGACTGGAAGGAAGATTAGTGCCAATGGTTATGAGACCATAAGGTTTAACAAATCAAAGGTGGAATGTTATAACTGTCATAAAAGGGGCCACTTTACAAGGGAGTGCAGGGCTCCAAGGGAGAACAAGAACAGAGAAGCTGTAAGGAGGAATGTAATAGTGGAAACAACAAAGACAAAAGCTTTGGTGTCTCAAGATGGAATTGGGTATGACTGGAGTGACCAGACTGAAGAAGGACCTACAAACTTTGCACTTATGGCATATACATCTTCAGGTTCTTCAAGTTCTTCAAGCTTAGATTTTGTGGTATCTACTTCTTCTAAAGCATGTTTAAAATCTTATGAAACTCTTAAAGAACATTATGATAATCTGACAAAAGATTTTAATAAGTCTCAGTTAAATGTAGGAGCTTATAAAGCAGGTCTAGAATCTGTAGAGGCTAGACTAGATGTGTATAAAAAGAATGAGGTTGTTATTGAAGAGGACATAAAGATTTTAAAACTTGATATTATGTTGAGAGATAATCCACTAACAGAACTTAGAAAGAAATTTGAAAAAGCTAAAAAAGAAAGAGATAATTTAAAACTTATCTTAAAAAAAATTGAAAGTTCATCTAAGAATCTAAGCAAACTATTAGAAATTCAAGTAAGTGATAAGTTCAAGACTGGTGTGGGGTTTGATAGTCAAGTGTTTGATAGTCAAGGGTTTGTTAGTCAAGGGTTTAATAGTCAAGTGTTTGATAGTCAAGTGAATGATAAGTATAAAACAGGTGTAGGATATCATGCAGTTCCCCCTCCCTATACTAGGAACTTCATGCCTCCTAAACCTAATTTGATTCTTGTTGATATGGATGAGTATGTTGTTAGTGAGTCTGTAACTAGTGTGCATGTTGTTGCAACATGTAAAGCTAAGACTAGTGAGTCAAAACCTAAGTATGTTAGTGAACCACTTATTAAAGATTGGATATCTGACAGTAGATGGAATTTGACTAAGTCTAAGTCTAAACAGAGAAAACCTAGTTTTGCTAAGGTAGAATTTGTTAAACCTAATGAGCAAGTAAAATCTCCTAGGAAATCTGTTCAGCAGGAAGAACATAATAGGCAAGCAAAACACCCTAGGAAAAACAGTCAAAGTCTTAGAGGTAACAAGAGAAACTGGAATAATTTGATGACTCAGAAATTAGGAAGTAATTTTGAGTTTAAAAATAAAGCTTGGCCAGTTTTAAACCATTTGATCATAGATTGTTGAATTCTATGAAAAGGACAATGGTAGAAAAACCTGTATCAAACAATGTAGAAGGGGGATTAAAAAATCCACCAAAATTCTCAAAATTATCTCACCTTCATCCAAGAAAGAGAAATTATGTCAAGAACAGTTTAATAAAATCTTATCTTAAACCACTTAGCAAAACTCTTCAAGAGCTAGCAGTATCTAATTATTCTACTGTCCAGATCCAATAAATTACTGCCCTCTACAACATGTGCAACAGTGAATTGTGCAGGGCCTCAGTGTCAATTTTATTTTAATAGAGTTCATTCAACATGATTAGGCCCTTTTTTATACAAGTTTACAGCAAATAAGGGACATAATTATAAATAAAAAGGTTAATAATGTGAGAGGAAATATTTTACTACTGTTAGGCCAAAGTCGAAGCCTGTGATAATAGGAAATGAGGCAATGTGTTAAGGCATCAAAACATGTTAGGTTTGGAGACCAAAGCAAAAAGTATTAGACCATGTCTCTAAACACAATGGTGCATCAATGAACTTTAAATAATTTGACTATATTGATGCACAAGGCAGATCCAAGTCAGTGATGGCTTGGGTCCCCAAGAGAGCCTAATTTTCTTACTTTATGTGCAGGGCAATCCACAGCTTAAGTTGCAGGAGAAAGGAGTTATTGATAGTGGATGCTCTAGGCCCATTATTGGAAACATGTCCTATCTTTCTGAGTATGAAGAAATTAATGGTGGATATGTTGCCTTTTGGAGTAAGACCCAAATGGAGGGAAAAATCACTGGTAAAGGTTAAAATCAGTACAAGTAAAATTTGATTTTGAAGTGTTTGCTTTGTTATAGAGCTTATGTTTAACCTTTTTAGTGCTCTCATAAATTGTGACAAGAAGAACATGTTCTTTTTACAGACACTATTATGTGTTGTTTTGTCTCATGATTTTAACGCTACTTGTTGAAAGCCAAGTTCTTGCTTTTGAGTTCAGAGTTGAACCAACATGTACATGTTGACTTAAAGAATGTTTCTCCTTCAGGAGGTCTAACTTGTTTCTTTGCAAAGGCTACATTAGATGAGTCTAATCTTTGGCATAGGAGGCTTGGGTATATAAATTTCAAAGATTATGAACAAATGGTAAGGGGATCTTCTAAGAGGTGGATTTACCTTTTAAAATGTTTGAAATTGATCACACATGTGTTGCTTGTCAGAAGGGAAAGCAACATTAAAGCTTCTTGTGGCCAAGACCAAAATTGTAAGCTTAATCAGCCAACCTTTTCAAATGTTGCACATGAATTTGTTTGGTCTAACTTTTATAAAGAGCATAATGAAAAAGATATACTGCTTAGTTGTCACAGATGACTATAGTAGATTTAGTTGGGTTTTCTTTTTACAACTAAGGATGAGACTAGTAGAATCCTTAAGGCTTTTATAACAGGAATAGAAAACCTAATAATTCACAAAGTTAAGATAATTAGATGTGACAATGGAACTTAATTTAAGAATAAAGAGATGAATCAGTTCTGTAAGAAACAAGGTATTAAAAGAGAGTTTAGTGTTGCTAGAACTCCACAACAGAATGGAGTAGCTGAAAGAAAAAATAGAACACTAATTAAGGCTGCTAGAACTATGCTAGTTGATTCAAAGTTACCTACTACCTTTTGGGCTGAAGCAGTTAACACTACTTGTCGTTTTGTCTCCTGATTTTAAGCTACTTGATGAAAGCCAAGTCTTGCTTAGAGTTCCAAGAAAAGAAAAAATGTACAACTTTGACTTAAGATGTTTTCTCCTTCAGGAAGCGTCTAACTTGTTTCTTTGCAAAGCCTACTTAGATGAGATCTAATCTTTGGCTTAGAGGCTTGGGCAATATATATTTCAATAACTATGAACAAAATGGGAAGGGGGAAATCTTCTAAGAGGTTTACCTTTAAAATGTTTTGAAAATGATCACACATGTGTTGCTTGTCAGAAAGGAAAGCAACATAAAGCTTCTTGTAAGACCAAAATTGTAAGCTCAATCAGCCAACCTTTTTAAATGTTACACATGGATTTGTTTGGTCTAACTTTTATAAAGAGCATAATGAAAAAGATATACTGCTTAGTTGTTACAGATGACTATAGTAGATTTAGTTGGGTTTTCTTTTTCCAACTAAGAATGAGACTAGTAGAATCCTTAAGGCTTTTATAACAGGAATAGAAAACCTAATAGATCACAAAGTTAAGATAATTAGATGTGACAATGGAACTTAATTTAAGAATAAAGAGATGAATCAGTTCTATAAGAAACAAGGTATTAAAAGAGAGTTTAGTGTTGCTAGAACTCCACAACAGAATGGAGTAGCTGAAAGAAAATTAGACACTTAATTGGAGGTTTGCTTTTGTTTGATAGAAACTATGTAGTTGATCATGTTACCCTACTACCTTTTCGCTGAAGAGTTAAATAACGCTTGTTATGTACAAAATAGGGTATTAGTAATTAAGCCTTACAACAAGACCCCTTATGAACTTTTCCATGGTAGAACACCAAGTTTAAGCTTTATGAGACCATTTAGGTGTCCTGTTATAATTCTCAATACCTTAGATCATCTAGGAAAGTTTGATTGGAAGGCTGAGGAGGGATTCTTTGTTGGATACTCTATGAATAACAAGGCATTTGGAGTATTTAACAGTAGAACCAGGATAGTAGAGGAGACCTTGCACATTACTTTTCTTGAAAATAAACCTAATGTTGCAGGGAGTGGACCAACTTGGCTTTTTGATATTGATACACTGATAAAATCTATGAATTATAAGCTAGTTGTTGCAGGGAATCAATCTAATGGTAATGCAGGTACCAAAGAAAATATTGATGCAGGTCATGCTGGGAAAAAGACAGTACCTGATCAAGAGTACATACTGTTGCCATTATGGATTCAAGATCCACCATTCTCTTCTACTTCAAAGGATTCTCCTGATGCTGGATTCAAACCATCAGGGGAGGAGAAAAAGAAAGATTCTGAAGATCTAGGGAATAAAGATAGCGAGGTTCCAAGTACACAAGAACCAAGAGTTAGTCAAGAGAAGGATGCAAATGTCAACAACACTAACAATATTACTACTGTTAGTCCTACTATTAATGGTGCTGGCATAGAGGATAAATCTCTGTTTATGAGATTATGTATAATGGATGTTGATGTTATTAATATGCCTATTTGGATGAGATTGTCTATTTCAGATGATGGTTGAAGATGTGTGAGAGGCTGTCATGACTAATTTGGATATACACAGCCCTGTCAGGTCTCTATTCTAACTACCAGAATTCACAAGGATCATCCAGTTGAACAAATCATTAGAGATATACATTTAGCACCTCAAACAAGAAGAATGACAAAGAATGTAACTAACCATGGTATGTTTAGTTCATTGCAACAGAGGATCAACTACAAAGATTTTTAGAATTGTTTGTTTGCGTGTTTTCTATCATAAGTAGAACCCAAGAAGGTAATCCAAGCATTGACAGATCAAAGCTGGATTGAAGCATTATAGGATGAGCTTCTACAGTTCAAATTGCAGCAAGTTTGGACATTGGTGGATTTACCATATATCAAAAGGGGCATTGGAACAAAATGGATCTACAGAAACAAGAAAGATGAGAGAGGCATTATGGTTAGAAACAAGGCAAGGTTGGTTGCATAGGGTTACACTCAAGAAGAGGGGATATATTATGATGAGATTTTTGCTCTAGTTTCTAGGATTGAAGCAATTAGGCTGTTCTTAGCCTATGCCTCATTCAAAGACTTTGTTTTGTACCAGATGGATGCGAAGATTGTATTTTTGTATGACAAGATTGAAGAGGAAGTTTATGTCTATCAACCTCCAGGGTTTGAAGATCCAGAGTTCCCTGACAGAGTTTATAAGGATGAAAAGGCATTATATGGTCCACATCAAGCTCTTAGAGCTTGGTATGAGACTTTATCTACCTATTTATTGGACAATGGATATCAGAGAAGTCAAATAGATAAGACTCTTTTCATTAAAAGGGTCAAAGGTGATATTCTACTAGTCCAAGTATATGTAGATGATATCATTTTTGGATCTACTAAGAAGGTTTTATGCACTGAGTTTGAAAAGCTGATGCATAAGAAGTTTCAAATGAGTTCAATAGGTGAGCTCACTTTCTTATTAGGACTGAAAGTGACACAGAAAGATGATGGGATTTTCATCATAAGGAAGTATGTGGTAATGAAAATTTTTAAAAAAGAATTTAGTTTTTTAACAGTGAAGACAGCCAGTACACCTACGGAGACTTCAAAGCCTTTGATGAAGGATGAAAATGATGAAGATGTTGATGTTCATACCAATATAAGATCAATGATGTGGGATCCTTGAATCGTATTTAAACCATCTTAAGGCCTGTTAATATGTATGTTGTATGTGCTTGTTCAGTGTCAAGTCAACATAAAGATTACATCTCATTCTGTAGAAAAGAATCTTTAGATACTTGAAAGGTCAACCTAAATTGGGCCTTTGGTATCCTAAGGACTCACCATTTGATTTGGTAGCTTATACTGACAGTGATTATACTGGTGCAAGCTTAGATAGGAAGTCCACAATAGGTGGTTGTCAATTCCTAGGGTGCAGATTGATTTCTGTGCAATGCAAAGAAGCTGACTGTGGTGATAACTCCCACAACTGAAGATGTAGTTTATACGCTGCTATCTAATTGTAATGGACAGGTTTTGTAGATCCAAAAATCAATTTGCTTGATTAGGATACAAAATTTATTAAACACAAGATTTTCTTTGACAATAATAAGTACTACTACTGTAAATAATTTGTATATTCTCTGGATGTCTTTCGATGGATATCTTCAACAAAGAATCAAATCTCGAATCCCTTTGAACGTTAGCTCATTAGTTCTACACGAACCACTAACTATTATAACAGTGCTTGACCAACTTTAAGGCTATGAAGATAATAATAAAAAAATCCTTCATACCTGTAGGTTTGGCTTTTGCCAAAGGCTCCTAAAGATTCTTATGATATAGAGAGTCTTCGATCTACATCTTACAGAAACCGAAATCATAACCATCATACTGTCAATCTTTAACTTCCCGTCTTCTGCCTTTGTTTATCGTAACCTGGCTCTTGATACCACTTTGTTAGGGTATATGACACCTGCACACACCTCTGTACAGACCTCTATACGGTATATAGCTTCTGCACACACCGCTCGAACACACAAAGAATACAAACAAGGCTTACGGAAAGTAAATGCGGAATATAATCGATACAAGATATAACGTGGTATCCACGACTAGGACAGTCGTGGAATTCCACAAGATCAAACCAGAAAGATATTATTAAGCTTTGAGCTAAACTGCTCAGGCTCGTGCCAAACTGCACGATCATGCCAAAATGCACGACCCGTTCCAAACTGCACGCCCCGTGCTAAACTGCACAGGGTACAATACACACACGCACCCAGATCCTAGTTTACAATTATAATGAGAGGGGTATTTATAAGTGTGAAACCCATCTTCAGTTTACTTATTCTACCGATGTGAGATTGGGTTTGCACCTAGCAAAAAATGCGATGACGCTCTTTGGTAAAACCTTATTGATCTTTTCAATTTTTTCTCCTTTAATTTTTCAATTAAATAACATGAAATTTTTTAGCTCTTTATTTTTCTTTTTGTGAGTCCCTTGTAGAATAGATCTCTGCAGCCTATTAAGGATGATAGCCAAGATGTATAAATATAGTTGACTATGTAGAAACACTAATTATGAATACTATGTGTTAATGCGGAATCTTAACACAAGTACTAAGAAAAACAATGAAGAACTAAATAATAATTTCTATTAATCTGCTTTTGAGTGATTACAGATTACTAACTATTGAGATATGATTTTGTATGAGATATCTTGAGCTCGTGTCTCTAACTATGCCAAGAGGGATCCTTTTATAGACTAAGGATAAACCCTAACAGGCTTACAAAACGCGTACATATCTTTTCCTAAAATATCTCATACATATCTCTTAAACGGTACTAACTATTTTCTACTAACGGTACTAACTAACTGATCAGTACTTAACACTTTGTACTGTCAGTACTAACTATAACTATCAGTACTAACTATTTGTACTGTCGGTACTAAGTTAGGAAAACATAAATCCCAACAATCCTCCCTTAAACATGAATGTTGAATTCTTTTAACTTCATGTTTCTTTAACTTCTTTAACGCATAGAGGATGTATCCAAACACTTTTAACATTTCTTCATCTTTCAAACTCTATCCTTCTTCAGCAGCAACTTTGTCTTCTCAGCAACACAGCAACATCTTTTCAGCAACAATCCAACTAAGTTGGCTTTGTAGTTTTTGGCAAACTACCAGCCATAAACGGATTTGATGTTCCTTTACCAGTAGCCGTTTGCTCTGGGATAGTTAACTCTTCATTTAAAAACATGGTGAGTTAATTACCATACAGTTTTTGGTAAACTGTCAACCATCAACGGAATTGATTTGTCTTTACCAAATACCGTTTGCTTTTGGACTAGCCAATGCTTCATTGCCATAACATGGTGCATTGATAAACCATATAGTTTTTAGCAAACTATCAGCTATCAACAGATTTGATTAGTCTTTACCAAGAACTGTTTGATCTTGGACTAGCCAACTCTTCACCAATGAAGCAAGGTGAGTTGAGAACCCTACAATTTTTGGTAAATTGTCAACCATAAACGGATTTGAGAAGTCTTTACCACAAGCCGTTTGCTTATGGACTAGCCAGTTCTTATGCCTGTTAAGCATGGTGAACTGATGACCATTTGTTGTGTGGTGGTTAGCCAACACTCAAACCCTTCTCAATTCCATTGTGTCACACAATACATCTATTCGTCATCTATTTGTTGCTTAATAAATCTTATTAAATCAAGGGCAACAGAACTTTCTCTTTCAACTTCCAAACCAAGATCAAGCATCCTTTGCAATAAATCTTTTGAAAGAGGATATCTTCTTTCAACCAACATATGAATAACTATCCCATCCTCAAATTCCAGTATGTAGACTCCACAAGATTCATACAACCTCCATGTGATAATCTTCCAATTTTGTTGGCCACTCCAGAAGTCACTTTGTTCATTTCCTTCTGTGGAGGATTCCATCATAATCTTTAAGTCTCCCCAAAGAATCAATGCAAATCCATCTCCATGAGATAGTTGAATGCCCTGAAATTCCCATTGGCTTTGTAGATAACAAGATAATCTCCATCTGGTGATGATACCTTGTTCAATCTAGCAATAACTGATTTCTTCTCCATTATCTCACTATCTAAGATACTCTCAAATGTAACAATCTTCAGAAATTTTGTATGTTCATCATCACTGTCAACATCCGATT
>BQNB010128657.1:0-19244 GCA_026074375.1 Tanacetum coccineum
GACAAATGTTATAACAATTTAAATTTCAGTTAAATCAACGAGGGTACTTTTAAAACAACTCATTCAGAGGTCTTTCTCTTGTATCTTGTGCAATATATTCATGAAGTAACGCTCCCAGACATTATTCTGCTGCGACCTATTTTGGGGGTGTTACAGATTGGTATCTAGAGCCAAGGTTATAGAGAACTAGGTTGCATATTTTACCTAGACTATAACTTTTTTTACAAACATTGCATCACATAAAACTTTTTTATGTGCATACACGTTACTTGCTTACACTATGTGCTTACATGATTTATATACGTGCTTATATTATATTATGTATATTCCTTACATTTGTCTTATATACTATATAAAACCCTTGAATTGTCACAGCACCATGACCACACCTCGTCCCACACCTTTTTCTGCTACTACACCACGTGCCAGAGTATTTACTCCGTTTGTCATCATATCTGATTCTGACGATGAGATTACTACCTTACCCATTAGACCCACACCACCATCACCAGACCGTACACCAGCTTTGTACGGCTACCCACTGGATTCTAGTGATGACTCATCAGACGAGGAACTGAGTGACACTGCTGAGTCACTCCACACCCAGTCTGCTTCGACATTAGTTGTTCATCCATCACCTACCCGATCCCTATCTACTAGCCTTGTCCTTGCCAGTCAACTGGGAAAGGAGATCCTGATGCCACTAGGCTACAGAGCAGGCATGAACCGATGTGGAGTTGCACCATCATCCACCTGGTACATAATACCCCTAAATTAGTATAGGCATAATAGTAGTATTATTAATAAGTATTTTGATGGTACAAATAAATAATTATTATGTACGTTCTATGTTCGACGTTTTTACTAAGCCATTTATAAATTCATGTTTTTAGGTTCACATGACGTTATAGAAGAATTATATTGGGCTAGTAAATTATATTAATTATGATCGATGACTAATTTAAGAAACCGAATTGGGGTTGAGCTTTTTGCAAAAGAAACCGTTTTATAGTAGCTAAGTCAATATAAAAATAAATAATAGAAGTAAATATGATTAATAAAGGAATTTATTATTAAGTAAATGAAAGAATGGAAACAATTAAAAAATCCAAAAAAATGGTCAAATATAACGATTCAAACACGTCGTATGTATCCCGAAATATTAGCAATGATTGATCTTACTCTCTCTTTAATTATAATATATCCCTGGCTCGTTCAGTCCCAAACTAAACCAAACTTATAATTGGAATTTATACTCGTCATTAAATGATGGCCTAAGATATACAATCAAAAATTTGTCAACATCAATTCCTCAAATCACGCAATTATGTGCGTCCCCGTGATCATTTTCAAATAAAAAAAGGAAAAGAGATTCACTCACGAAATTTACTCTGTCAACTTAATATTGATTAGCCAACAATGAAATCATTTCTCAATTTAAATGTTTCTATCGCTCCAAGGCCGTTGATTTCGAAGGATTGAGATACTCACATTCATATGTATAAAAACACTTGTCTTGACTCAATTCATTATCTTAACCAAAAGAAAAAAAAAGCATACAACAGCTCCTAAATAAAAGTTTTAGTGTTTATCAAAATCGGAGTGCGAGTACGGTGCACGTCAAGGCTCTTCAAGTTGGAACGTGTAGGGGTTGATTTGATTGGTTCGGGTTCGCTTGGCTGTTTCGATCGTTATGTATTCGCTGGAGTTTCGAGTTCGTGTTCGAGTTTGGGTTTCGATCAGATGCTTTTATTATAGTCTTTGTGTTTTGGTCGCAGTTCGTACTCGTGTTCGATTTCAGTTGTCCTCGGCTGGTATGGAGATAATTCTTGAGTCAAAATATACTTGTATGATTATCCTACGAAGATCCTAAGTATTACTATAAGTAATCCTTTTTATTCAAAGATCACAGACACTTAAATCATATTTGAAAATCACTTTTAACAATAGGACACTTTTCTGGTTTTTAAATAACATAATTCCACATGTGGAAGTGATGTGTCGTTGTGTAGTGTAAATTTTATTGATTAAACTTTTAAATTTATATTTTGCTGACAAAACCAAAAACAACACTTTAACGGGTAGTGTACCCGATAGATAGTAGTATCGTGGTAAGTAGGGTGTCGAACACTTGAAGCGAGGTTAAATAAATCAATTTAATTAATATCTTGGTTATCTAATCTATGTTAATTATACTTTATTCTAAACCTATGTCAGTCCTAGTTCCTGATTCTAACGGGAAAATAGGGTTTTCAGCCTGAGAGACTGGCACGGTTTGGTTGGTGACTACAATCAATTCAAGACACTTTTACCCATGCGAGCTAATTAACAAAAGATAAAAGAGCGGACTAGCCAAATATAAGAAAACTGTATTAACCATTATTAATCCGATTAGAAAGTTGGTTTGTTTATTAAGTGCAATGATTTCTTCTCTCGAGGTGGCATATCATTCTTAAGACTTAGGCGTTACATCATCCTAAGACCTAGACACATTAATTCTGTCACAATTAAAGCATCCGCATAAAGCATCCTTATTTGCTGATTATAATTTATCTTAGGGATTAAAGCAACGGTGATCTTGTTAAACCCTAGCTCATGGAGACTTTACCCACTTACCGCTTAATGGCAATTCATACACTAGTAGTCCACTTGTCCAACTATCCAATGGAATCAGAACGTTACTTGTTGAATTATCTAGGTCACCTGCTAGTCAACACGATCAATATACCATCGACAATATTTAATTAACCAGTTAAGCCCGAAGCGTATCCTAGACACAGACTTAGAAGGACAATATTTGTGTGACTGTTATTCTAGATGTATGAAATACTATATGGAGAGCTATCCCATACTCTAGATCTACTTAGTCTGTATCACTATATCCAGTTGAATGATAGGTCGCATACAAAAGTGCGTAAACAAGTATAAATTGATAAACATAAACAAGCATACAATGATAAATCAAGAAATCGAGATAAATAAATACCAAACATTCTGATCTTCATAATAATGGCTAATACCCGAAGGTATTTAGCCAAGGTAAACTAACTGAGTTAACGAATGATACCAAAAACTAAATGATTACTAAAGTATATGGGATTACACGTTGTCTCCTATGGAATTGATACCGTTGCTCGACCTCTTCTGCTATTTTTCTCTTCTGAAAATTGACTTTTATGGTTTAGGTATCGAGAACATGATTTAGCACACTTAAAACTCGTTTTTGAGTTTTTGTATTTATAGGGTCTGGAAGTCGGTTCGATACGGCGTATCCAAGGAGTTGGATACGGTGTATTGGGGATTTCTTGGAGTAAGGACCACGCTTGATATCTTCAAGAATATTATATTCATTCTATATCTTGAATACGGCGTATTGAGTCTCTTTAGATACGGTGTAGTGAGATTTATTCTCTGTGGTCTTTGGTGAGTGCAGGCACGGATATGCCGTATCTTCTTTGATGGATACGGCATATTGGTCTTCAGAATAATAATATTTAAAATATCTTCATTTAAGCTCCAGAATGCGCGCCTTTTGCTAACTTTCACCAATTACTCCTTAATTACTGCAATTCTCAAATATAAACGATTAAGTAACAATTCTTTGCAATAACTATACAAAATGGGTTAATATCATGGGATAAATGATGCTATAAAATAAACGTTATTTGATGTCATCAAATATCCCCCCACTTGAATCCTACTTGTCCTCAAGTAGCCTTTAGAAGTTTAAAAAAATGTATCCCTAAGGATATTTTCCGTTAAAGCATTTATTTGATCTATTACAATTACACAACCAAACACCTCACGAAATAAGAAGATGAAAACACTCAAATCACTCAACTAATCTATGTGGTAACATGTAACTAATTCGCTCAATTGCTCAGTCGTGATGAGTATTCTATCATAAGCTTGGCAAGGATACACATCTCCACCACTAAAGCCAAGGAGTAACAAGTTTATAAAGGTAAATATGGGTTTTGTATAGAAAGTAATATGGTTGATCATTCTACAAATTTTCACCAGAAGTACCACTCCAACAAGGTAGCTGAAGCACACATACATGGCCGTAACGACGGAATAGACATGTGTGTTTGATCACATTGTCATTCAAATTTAACCAACGGTTAGGATGAAGAATGATATAGGGTAGGAACCTTCTAACTTTCACCAAAAGTCATACACCAACGAGGCATCTGAGACATGCATACATGGTCGTAACGACGAAATAGACATGCACGCTTGATCACATCCTCATTCGTGTAAAACCAACGGCTAATGATCAGGTGAGAGGGAAGTAAATTGTTGTTAAATAAAAATCAAGAAATAAATAGATTAAGACTTAAGATACAAGTTGCTAAACACTTTTTTTCCCGACCGTTACTATTATAAAGACACAACTTTATACAGACGTCTTGATCATAGATCAAAAACAATAACCTAAGTTGGCGTTCCCGTAATGGTCAACTTCCCAATCATCCTAAGACTTTACATACTCTGCAAGGCAAGTGGCGATATCTTCCACTTTGTACAATACTTTACATCGTTGATTTTTAAGACGTATCAACGAATAATCGATCCTTCGTGTAATTCCTTCGGTAATTGCGAAACGATTATCTTCAAACTTTTCTTTCTCACTCTTTTTGTATTTTTCTCATTTTTTTGATATTTTTGTTAACTATTCTTCAAATCTCGGTGTAGTTTCACCAACTTCACGATCATAATAATTCCGGATAATTCCTTTGGTAGTTATTCGTTCTTCGAACTCACCGTTAATTGTAATGTTAGTAAAATCACATGAGCTTTGACTACTAATATACATTCCCATTTGCAATGTGTAAATTTCCAACCGCACCAAAGATATAAAATGACACAAGACTCGGGAAATACAAACTTTACACTTTAAGCAGCTAGCAACTGTAAATTAAACTTAATCTAACAGGGTAGGTTAAGGTGTAAGGGTGTAACAAAACAAATAGTTGGTGTAAATTCCTAAAGGATTGGCTCTACAGGTTGTTCTAGTGGATCATCACTCTAAAGATGAGAGTGGAAGGGTTTAACGAGAGGTTAACTAACTGGTGTAGTTAGTTAATAAACAACATGTAAAGGCAATTTGGGTGTAATCCTAAAATTTACCAATTTAGACAAGTTACTCCATCTAAATTCATAGTACTCATCCTTGCGGTCTCGAGTGATATACCAAGCCAAGTTCTAAAGTCTACAACATCACCGGCATACTCATATTTTATGGAATTTGGGTTAGCATTAGGAAACGGATAGGCTAAATCCTCATAATATCTAAAAAGGGTTATTGTGTGCGGGTTATGTATCAAGTAATTTCACAAAAGTATGCTTGAAAAAAAAATTGAGCATAATTTAAGCATTTTAGTGTGAAAAATAAGACAAGTAAACATTCTAATTCCATCCCCCCACTTGAATTATACAACGTCCTCGTTGTATATATAAAACATTAAATACGGGAATTTAAAAAGAATTAGAATGAGAAACTCCCCTGATATTTGCTCTGTAGATTCTCCAAATTGCGTTTATGAGCAAGATTGTGTTGAACAGCCGCCTTGAAGTTTCAAGACTCCCAAAACATCAAGATTCTCCAGATAATTAAATTCTCACACCAATATTCTTCGATTATTTCTTCACGAGGTGTCTGTAGAAAATAAGGAAAAAAAAAAAATAGGAACATGTGCATTCATATCTTGGTACCTATGGTTAATTTAAACTAAACTAAACAAACTAATTACGGGTCAGTCTGGTGGATACGACGTATCAGTTTAGTGAATACGCCGTATTCCAGAACTGACAATAATATATTTAAAGTGCAATAAAAATAAAGACTGATAACGTCCAGACAATTAGTACGCCGTATGGTATAGAGTGGATACGCCGTATTGATGTCTGGGAAGACAAACTCGATGAAATTAAATAACAATCCGGGTTGTCTCCCGGGAAGCACTTTCGTTTACAGAGAAGTCTTTAAGTTAGACTTTTCTTCAGCTTCTCGTCTTATTCCATCTCATGCACGCTAACGTGCCCGCGTGTGAGCCATTCTTCCATCTTCGCATTTCGAATGTAATCAGGTCCTAGATTCAAAACTCCTTTGTAGAACCCTTTAAGCTTTTAATATGCATGCAAGATTCCATTTTTCTTATCCTTCTCACTTACCTTTAGTAATGGTGGGATTTTGTTGCATTGCTCATTAGTGTGGTTTTTAAACCTCGGGTGTGATCGCACCATTTGGTAAGTTACTTCATCATTACCATAATGGTAATCATTTCATCAAACCGTTTTGCTTTAATTTCAACTTCTCTTAAGAATGGTTCGCCAACAATAACATCGCCTATTCCTTCATCACGATAAGCGTCCATATCTTCCAAAACTGCAAAGTCAGTCAAAACAGAAAAGGTTCTAACAAAAATAGGCACATTCATTAAGGCTCCTACAACATTATTCCCTTTGTACACCATCTTATCTTTCATTATTAAATTATGAAACTTTTTGGACATTACATTAACGTATAATAACAGGAAGAAGTTGACGTGTGTAAATTCAAATCCTATCATGCATGAAAACTTTAAGTTGTGAGCACAATCTATATGTGTCTTCTTATCAACGTCGCAATAACTAGGGTAATCATCGATTTCAGTATCAAGATCTTCATCCCTAGTTCTAAATTCCTCAATTACCTCACCTTCTTTAATGGTGGGCATCAAATCATCTCCTTGATTTCATTTAGATCATTTAATTTAATGTAATCTTCCAAGAAAGGGTCTAACGATCTATTTAACATCAAAGTTTCTCCCATAAGCCTAACTTCTAAATCAAGTTCCATTCTTTCTCTCAGACTTAGCATGTAGACCCTCTTAATTAAACTACTAGCAGGTTTAACACTTTTGAGAATAATATTTTCTTCCCCAATTCTTAAAGTAATCTTTCTCTTGTAAACATCAATTTTTGCATAGGTGGTAGATAAAAATGGTCTTCCGAGGATCAAGGGCACTTTCATATCCTCGAGCATATCAAGAATTATAAAGTCTACTGGGAAAGTAAATTTGCCAATTCCTACTAGTACGATTTCAGCTATTCCTTTTGGATATTTCACGGTCCTATCTGCCAATTCCACTGTCAACCTAGTATGAGTTAATTCGCCTAATCCTAAGTTAAGGTAGGCCGAGAGAGGAAATACACTAACGCTAGCTCCTAAGTCAACACGGGCATTGTCAAAGCAAGTATTATTAATAAAGCAAGGTAAAGTGAAACTCCCTGGGTCTTTCTCTTTTTGGGGTATGGTGTCATTGATATGTGAAGCTCCATAAGCTTCCACGGATTTTGGTCCATAGTTCCCTCTTCTTCATCACAGTAATGATTATCCAAATGAATTGGAAAAGGAATCGTCGTTTGTCTTGAGTTGTATAACAGTTTATTGTTCTGTCCAGTGGATATGGCATATTGGGATGATCTAATACGGCGTATCGAGTATGAATCAGCTTCAATAGTGGTTGAAATCGATTTGACTTGGTCTCTCGGGTTTGTTTCAGTTGAGCTTGGTAGGCTTCAAAATCCTCTTTCTTGTAGTACTTTGCTCATTTGCCCGATTTGAATTTCTAAAGTTTTGATTGATGCTCCTTGGTTCCTTATGGCAACATCTGTCGTAGCTTAGATTTCTTTAATCAAATTGGAATTTTCTTCGTGTCTCTTTGCTGATTCACTCATGAATTTGCTCAAGGTATCTTCTATAGATTTCCTTCGTTCTTGGTATGAAGGGTTTGCGTTGTTCCTCTGATAGTACCCAGGAGCTGTTGCTCAATATCCCCCACCTTGAAAAGGTCCACCAAATTACGTGTAGTAAGCTTCTTCTAGGGTTTTCCCTTCTTCTTTTAGTGGGAAATCTTTGGTGTAATGGGGTCCTTTGCATTGTTCACATCCTACTTGAGCTGCATAAACTTTTTCATTCACCTTCTTGATCTCTCTTCCTAGATTGTTCAGTTGTGCTTGTATAGCAGCCAGTCCGTCAGAAGTCTCAGTACTTCTTCCTCTAGATGTTCCATTATGCCATTTTTGAGAGTATTCTGCCATTTCTTGGATGGCCTTTTTAGCATCTTCAGCTGTCTTAGTTGGAACGACACCTCTTGAGTCAAGAATCTGTCGTGTTGGAACATCCAACCCATTGTAGAACAAAATTACCTCCTGCATCTCAGTCAAATAGTGTTGAGGACACTTCATCAAGAGTTCTTTAAAGCGCTCCCATGCTTGATAAAGGGTTTCATCTGGCTCTTGCTGAAAGTTGTTGATTTCCTCCATTTTCTTCGCAGTTCGACCAGGTGGGCAATATTTGTTCAAAAACTTAGTCTTAAGATCTTCCCACCAATTATGATCTGAATCCATTTGGATCAATTCTAGCAAATACTTACGGCCCCAGTTAAGGATATAGGGAAGACTCGAAGCATTAGTTGATCCACAGTGATGTTAGGAACATGGAATAGGTCAACGATTTCGAGAACTTTCTCAATGTGTTAATTATCATCCTCATTATTCGAACCGCTAAATGTTTTTTCTCGAATCTCCTTAAGAAATTGCCATTTCAGTTCAAATTGATCTTTGTTATCAATTTTAGGCATAGCGACTCCTGATCCGTAGTCCGTTCGGGTCTTGCTCATGTATTTCTCCATGGTTTCCGCCATTGCTTCCGCTTCTTCTTCCTCCGAGTATTCTTGGTCAGAAAGTAGATTGAAATCAGGCGATTTTAATTCGTCAAGACTTAGAGTCTTGAAGTGTCTCCTTGATGATCAAAATTCTCGTTCAGGTTCTTTGTAAGGTGTAAATAGTTCGTTTGTAGAACTCCTTATCATGCACTACCTGAAACAAAGGATAAACAATCAATAGGATTTGTTTCGAAGAAAGGTAAAAAAAAATTGGCATGAAAATCAATTATAGAAAACTTAGAATCTGCTTCTGTTCTAGATGATCGATACGCCGTATCCAATGGAAGTGCATACGCCGTATTAATCAATTGAATGAATACGTTGTATTAGACAGAAAGTTGTATATGCCGTATCTGATGGAAGTGGATACGCCGTATTTAGCTATCGACCAGAATTGTGTATTAAGAAAAACAATTAAATACGCAGACAATTAAACACAAATATACAAGCAAACAATTGAAGAAAAATATACAAGAATATACACTAATCTAAATTACACTAATCCTAAGGGTTAGATCTAATCTAATGTTAAAAACCAAAATATCAAATAAAAATCAAGATTAATTTTCACTCCCCGTCGCCAAAAACTTTGATGTGTGGTGTATATTTTATTGATTCAAGTTTTAAATTTATGTTTTGCCGACTAAACAAAAAAAACACTTTAACGGGCAGTGTACCCGACCAGTAGTAGTTTCGTGGTAAGTAGAGTGTCGAACACTTGAAGCGAGGTTAAATCTATCAATTTAATTAATATCTTGGTTATCTGTTTTAATGTTATCAGCTTTTCAAAAAAATTAATATCTTGGTTATCTAATCTATGTTAATTCTACTTTATTCTAAACCTATGTCAGTCCTAGTTCCTAATTCTAACAGGAAAAAGGGGGGGTTTTCGCCTGAGAGACTGGCACAGTTTGGTTGGTGACTACAATCAATTCAAGGCACTTTTACCCATGCAAGCTAATTAACAAAAGATAAAAAAGTGGTCGAGCCTTATATAAGAAAACTGTATTAACCATTATTAATCCGATTAGAATATCGGTTTGTTTATTTAGTGCAATGATTTCTTCTCTCGATGTGGCATATCATTCTTAAGACATAGGCATTACATCATCCTATGACCTAGACGCATTAATTCTGTCACAATTAAAGCATCCGCAAAAAGTATCCTTATTTGTTGATTATAATCTATCTTAGGGATTAAAGCAATGGTGATCTTGTTAAACCCTAGCTCATAGAGACTTTACCCACTTACCACTTAATGGCAATTTATACACTAGTAGTCCACTTGTCCAACTATCCAATGGAATCAGAACGTTACTTGTTGAATTATCTAGGTCACCTGCTAGTCAACACGATCAATAAACCATTGGCAATATCCAATTAACTAGTTAAACCCGAAGCGTATCCTAGACACAGACTTAGAAAGACAATATTTGTGTAATTATTATTCTAGATGTATAAACTACTATATGAAGAGATATCCCGGACAGATTCTAGATCTGCTTGGTCCGCTTCACTAGATCCGGTTCAATGATAGGTCGCATACAAAAGCGCGTAAACAAGTATAAATTGATAAACATAAACAAGCACTCAACGATAAATCAAGAAATCGAGATAAACAAATACGAAACATTTAGATCTTCATAATAATGGTTAATACCTGAAGGAATTAGCCTTCAAACGTCATAATAAATACAAGAGTAATTATTTAGCCAAGGTAAACTAACCGAGTTAACGAATGATACCAAAAACTAAACGATTACTAAAGTATATGGAATTACACGTTGTCTTCTATGGAATTAATAGCGTTGCTCGACCTCTTCTGCTCTTCTTCTCCTCTGAAAATTGACTTTTATGGTTTAGGTATCGAGAATATGATTTAGCACACTTAAAACTCTTTTTTGAGTTTTCTATTTATAAGGTCTGGAAGTCGGTTTGATACTCCATATCCAAGGATTGGATATGGCGTATTAGGGTTTCTTGGAGTAGGGACCACGCTTGATATCTTCCAAAATATTCACATACTATTTCTTGAATACGGCGTATTGAGTCTCTTTGGATAAGGCATATTGAGCTTTAATCCTGTGTGGTCTTTGGTGAGTGCAGGCACGGATATGCCGTATCTTCTTTGATGGATACGGCGTATTGGTCTTCAGAATAGCAATCTTCAAAATATCTTCATTTAAGCTCCAGAATACACGCCTTCTGCTAACTTTCACCAATTACTCCATAATTACTACAATTCTCAAATATAAAGGATTAAGTAACAACTCTTTGCAATAACTGTATAAAATGGGTCAATATCATGGGATAAATGATGCTATAAAATAAAAATTATTTGATGTCATCAAATATCCCCCCACTTGAATCTTACTTGTCCTTAAGTAGCCTTTAGAAGTTTATAAAAATGTATCCCTAAGGATATTTTCTGTTAAATATTAATTTGATCTATTACAAGTACACAACCAAACACCTCATGAAATTGGAAGATGAAAACACTCAAATCACTCAACTAATCTATGTGGTAACATGTAACTAATTCGCTCAATTACTCTGTCATGATGAGTATTCTATCATAAGCTTGGCAAGGATACACATCTCCACCACTAAATCCAAGGAGTAACAAGTTTATAAAGGTAAATATGGGTTTTTGTATGGAAAGGCTTATGGTTGATCATTCTACAATCTTTCACCAGAAGTACCACTCCAACAAGGCAGCTGAAGCACACATACATGGCCGTAACGACGGAATAGACATGTGTGTTCGATCACATCATAATTCGAATTTTACCAACGGTTAGGATGAAGAATGACATAGGGTAGGAACCTTCTAACTTTCTCCAAAATTCGTAAACCAACAAGGTACGAAACATGCATACACGGCCGTAATGACGGAATAGACATGCATGTTCGTATGATTCCTCAATTGCGTAAAACCAGTGGCTAATCATCAGGTAAGAGGGAAGTAAATTGTTGTTAATAAAAATCAAGAAACAAATAGATTAATCCTAAAGTACAAGTTGCTAGACACTTTTCCCGACCGTTACCATGATAAAGACATGGCTATTTACAACGTCTTGATTATCGATAAAAAACAACCTAAGTTGGTGTTCCTGTAACGGTCAACTTCCCAATCATCCCAAAATATTACATACTCTACAAGGCAAGTGGCGATATCTTCCACTTTATACAATACTCTACATCATTGATTTTAAGACGTATCAACAAATAATCGATCCTTCGTGTAATTCCTTCGGTAGTTGCGAAACGATTATCATCAAACTTTCTTTCTCTTCTTTTTTTGTTGCAATATTTCTCTTTTTTCGATTTTTTTTTCATACTAGCTATACTTCAAATCTCGGTGTAGTTTCACCATCTTCACGATCATAATTATTCTGGATAATTCCTTCGGTAGATCTTCATTCTTCGGATTCACCATTATGTGTCACAGTAGTAAAATCACATGAGTTTCGACTACTAATATACATTCCCATTTGCAATGTGCAAATTTCTAACCGTACCAAAGATAGAAAATGACACAAGACTTGCGAAATACAAACTTTACACTTTAAACAACTAGCAACTGTAAATTAAACTTAATCTAACAGGGTAGGTTAAGGTGTAAGGGTGTAATGAAACAAATAGTTGGTGTAATTTCCTAAAGGATTGGCTCTACGGGTTGTTCTAGTGGATCTTCACTCTAAAGATGAGAGTGGAAAAGGGTTTAATTGGAGGTTAACTAACCGGTGTAGTTAGTTAATAAACAACATGGAAAGGCGATTTGGGTGTAATCCTAAAATTTACCAACTTAAACAAGTTACACCAATTAAATTCATAATACTCATTATTGTGGTCTCAAATACATATACCAAGCCAAGTTCTAAAGTCTACAACATTACCGGCATACTCATATTTTGTGGAATTTAGGTAAACATTTTGAAACCGAAAGGTTAAATCCTCACAATATCTAACAAGGGTTATTGTGTGCGGGTTATGTATCAAGTAATTTCACAAAAGCATGCTTGAATTTTTTTTAAATTTGAGCATAGTTTAAGCATTTTATTGTGAAAAATTAGGACAAGTGAACATTCTAATTCCACCCCCCACTTGAATTATACAACGTTCTCGTTGTATATGTAAAACATTAAATATGGGAATTTAAAAAGAATTAGAATGAGAAACTCCCTTGATATTTGCTCGGTAGATTCTCCAAGTTGCGTTTTTGAGCAAGATTGTGTTGAACAGCCGCCTTGGAGTTTCAAGACTACAACACTTTAAGATCTCTAGATTTTGTAATTCTCCACAAATATTCATCGACTTTTTTCTTTCTCAAGGTCCTGTATAAAACATAGGAAAAACAAGTGCATTCCTATCTTGGTACCTACGGTTAATTTAAACTAAACTAAACAAACTAAATACGGGTCAGACTGGTATCAGGTTACTGAATACGGCATATTGCCATAACTGACAATAATGTTTTTAAAGTGCATAAAAAATAAAGACTGGTAACGTCCAGACATTCAATACGCCGTATGGGGTGGAGCGAATACGCCGTATCGAAGTCTGGGAAGACAGATTTGATAAAAATTAAAAATACATTCCGGGTTGTCTCCTGGGAAGCACTTTTGTTTACAGCGAAGTCTTTAAGTTAGAATTTTCTTCAGCTTCTCCTTATTTCATCTCATGCACGCTAATGTGCCCGCGTGTGAGCCATTCTTCCGTCTTCGCATTGCGAATTTAATCAGGTCCTAGATTCAAAACTCCTTTGTAGAACCCCTTAAGCTTTTGGTATGCATGTGAGACTCCATTCTTCTCATCATTCTCACTTACCTTCAGTAATGGTGGGATTTTGTTGCATTGCTTATTAGTGTGGTGTTTAAACCTCGGATGTGATCGCACCATTTGGTAATTTACTTCATCATTATCATTGTAAAGGGTAATCATTCCTTTGAACCTTTTTGCTTTAATACCAACTTCTCTTAAAAATGGTTCGCCAAAAATAATAGCTCCCATTCCTTCATCACGATAAGCATCCATATTTTCTAAAACTGCAAAATCCGTCATCACTATAAAAGTTCCAACAAAGATAGGTACATTCATTAAAGCTCCCACAACATTATTATCATTGTACACCATCTTATCTTTCATTATAGAATTATGGAATTCATTGGACATTATGTTGACATACAATAGGGGGGAAAAAGTTAGCGTGTGTAAATTTAAATCCTATCATGCATGAAAACTTCAGGTTATGAGCACAATCAATATGGATCTTCTTATCATCATCACAATAACTAGGGTAATCATCAATTCCAGTATTAAGTTCATCATTCCTAGTTCTAAATTCCTCAATTACCTTACCTTCCTCGATGGTGGGCATCAAATCAACACCTTGATTTCTCCTAAGCTCAAATGGTTCATTTAGATCATTTAATTCGATGTAATCTTCCAAGAAAGGGTCTAATGATCTATTTAACACCAAAGTCTCTCCCATAAGCCTAGCTTCTAAATCAAGATCCATTCTTTCTCTCAAACTTAACATGTAGACCCTCTTAATTAAACTACTAGCAGGTTTAATACTTGTGAAAACAATCTTTTCTTCCCTGACCCTTAAAGTAATCTTCCTTTTATAAACATCAATCTTAGCACGAGCAGTAGACAAAAATGGTCTTCCGAGGATCAAGGGTACTTTGATATCCTCGGGCATATCTAGAATTATAAAGTCTATAGGGAAAGTAAATTTACCAATTCCTACTAGTACATTTTCAATTATTCCCTTTGGATATTTCACTGTCCTATCTGCTAATTCTACTGTCAACCTAGTGTGAGCTAATTCACCTAATCCTAAGTTAAGGTAGGTTAATAGAGGCATAACAATAACGCTAGCTCCTAAGTCAACAAGGGCATTATCAAAGCAAACATTATTAATAAAGCAAGGTAAAGTGAAACTCCCTGGGTCTTTCTCCTTTCGGGGTATGGTGTCATTAATATGTGAAGCTCCACAAGCTTCCGCAAATTTCGGTCCATAGTTCCCCACTTCTTCATCATAGTAATGATTATCCAAACGACTTGGAAAAGGAATCGTCGTTTGTCTTGACTTGTACAATAGTGTATTGTTTTGTCCAGTGGATACGGGGTATTGGGTTGATCCAATATGGCGTATCGAATGTGAATCAGCTTCTAAAGTAGTAAAGATCGACTTGACTTGATCTCTCAGGTTTGTTTCAGTTAAGCTTGGTAGGGTTCCAAATCCTCTTTCCTATAGTACCTTGCTCATTTTCCTGATTTGAATTTCTAAAGTTTTGATTGATGCTCCTTGGTTCCTTATGGCAGCATCTATTGAAGCTTAGATTTCTTTGATCAAGTTGGAATATTCTTCGTGTCTCTTTGCTGATTCACTCATGAATTTGCTCAGGGTATCCTTTATATATTGCCTTCGCTCTTGGTACGAAGGGTTTGTGTTGTTCCTTTGATAGTACCCTGGAGCTGTTGCTCTATATCCCCTCCTTGAAAAGGTCCACCAAATTGTGTATAGTAAGCTTCTTCAAGAGTTTTTACTTCCTCTTTGAGTGGGCAATCTTTGGTGTAATGGGGTCCTTTGCATTGTTCACATCCTACTTGAGCTGCATAAACTTTTTCATTCACCTTCTTGATCTATCTTCCTAGATTGTTTAGTCATGCTTGTATAGTAATTAGTACGTCAGAAGTCTCAGTACTTCTTCCTCTAGATGTTCCATTATGCCATTTTTGAGAATATTCTGCCATTTCTTGAATGGCCTTTTTAGCATCGGCAGTAGTCATGGTTGGAATGGCACCTCTTGAGTCAAGAATCTGTCGTGTTGGAACATCCAACCCATTGTAAAACAAAATCACCTCCTGCATATCTGTCAAGTAGTGTTGAGGACACTTCATTAGGAGTTCCTTAAAGGGCTCCCATGCTTAATAAAGGGTTTCATCTGGTTCTTGCTGAAAGTTGTTGATTTCCTACATTCTCTTTGTACTTCGACCAGGTGGGCAATATTTGTTCAAAAACTTAGTTTTAAGATCTTCCTAAGTTTTGATCGAACCAGTTGGTTTGTTTTTCAGCCAATGACTTATAGTTCCAGTTAAAGATATAGGGAAGACTCGGAGCATTAGTTGATCCACAGTGATGTTAGGAACATGGAACAAGTCAACGATTTTGAGAACCTTCTCAATATGTTCATTTGCATCCTCATTATCTGAACCGCTAAATGTATTTTCGCGAAGCTCCTTAAGAAATTGTCCTTTTAATTCAAATTGGTCGTTGTTATCAATTTTAGGCCTAGCAACTCCCGATCCATAGTCAGTTTCGGTCTTGCTCATGTATTGCTCCATGGTTTTAGCCATTGTTTTTGCAACTTCTTCTTCTGAGTATTTTTGGTCAGAAAGTAGATTGAAATCAGGCGATCATAACTCGTCAAGACTTAGTGACTTGAAGTATCTCCTAGATGATCAAAATTCTCGTTTAGGTTCTTTATAAGGTGTGAATAGTTCGTTTGTTGAACTCCTTGTCATGCACTACCTGAAACAAGGGATAAACAATAAGTAGGATGGGCTATTTTAGGAGATAAAGTTTTTTAGCACGGAAATCAAATATGAATCAGTTTCTGTTCCAGACGATCGATACGCCATATCCAATAGAAGTGGATACACCGTATTAATCTCTTAAATTGAATACGTTGTATTGGACAGAAGGTTGGATACACCGTATCCGATAGAAGTGGATATGCCGTATTCAGCAATCGACCAGAACAGAGTATTTAAGAAAATAATTAAATATGCAAACAATTTAAACACGAATATATACAAGAAAACTATTAAAGACAAATATACAAATATTACAGAATATACAAGAATACACACAAATCTAAATTACACTAATCTTAAGGGTTAGATCTAATCTAATGTTAAAAACCAAAATATCAAATAAAAATCAAGATTAATTTTCACTCCCCGACAGCGGCGCCAAAAACTTGATGTGCTGTCGTTGTATGGTATATTTTATTTATTCAAGTTTTAAATTTATATTTTGCCGACTAAACCAAAAACAACACTTTAATGGGCAGTGTACCCGATCAGTAGTAGTTTCGTGGTAAGTAGGGTGTCGAACACTTGAAGTGAGGTTAAATCTCTCAATTTAGTTAATATCTTAGTTATCTAATCTATGTTAATTCTATTCTATTCTAAACCTATGTTAAACCTATGTCAGTCTAAATCCTAAATCTAACGGGAAAAAGGGGTTTTCAGCCTGAGAGACTCGCATGGTTTGGTTGGTGAGTACAATCAATCCAAGGGACTTTAACCCACACAAGCTAATTAACAAAAGATAAAAGAGCGGTTGAGCCTAATGATAGAAAACTGTATTAACCATTATTAATCCGATTAGAAAGTTGGTTTGTTTATTAAGTGCAATGATTTCTTCTCTCGAGGTGGCATATCATTCTTAAGACTTAGGCGTTACATCATCCTAAGACCTAGACACATTAATTCTATCACAATTAAAGCATCCGCATAAAGCATCCTTATTTGCTGATTATAATCTATCTTAGGGATTAAAGCAATGGTGATCTTGTTAAACCCTAGCTCATAGAGACTTTACCCACTTACCGCTTAATGGCAATTTATACACTAGTAGTCCACTTGTCCAACTATCCAATGGAATCAAAACGTTATTTGTTGAATTATCTAGGTTCACCTTCTAGTCAACACGATCAATAAACCATTAGCAATATCCAATTAACTAGTTAAGCCCAAAGCGTATCCTAGACACAGATTTAGAAGGACAATATTTGTGATCCTATGATTCTAGATGTATGAATTACTATATGGAGAGCTATCCCAGACTCTAGATCTACTTGGTCCGTTTCACTAGATCCAGTTGAATGATAGGTCGCATACAAAAGTGCGTAAACAAGTATAAATTGATAAACATAAACAAGCACTCAACGATAAATCAAGAAATCAAGATAAACAAATACCAAACATTTAGATCTTCATAATAATGGCTAATACCCAAAGGTATTAGCCTTCAAACATCATAATAAATACAAGAGTAATTATTTAGCCAAGGTAAACTAACCGAGTTAACGAATGATACCAAAACCTGAACGATTACTAAAGTATATGAAATTACACGTTTTCTTCTATGGAATTAATAGCGTTGCTCGACCTCTTCTGCTCTTCTTCTCCTCTAAAAATTGACTTTTATGGTTTAGGTATTGAGAATATGATTTAGCACACTTAAAACTTGTTTTTGAGTTTTCTATTTATAATGTCTGGAAGTCGGTTCGATACGCCGTATCCAAGGATTGGATACGGCATATTAGGGTTTCTTGGAATAGGGACCACGCTTGATATCTTCCAGAATATTCACATACTATTTCTTGAATACGGCATATTGAGTCTCTCTGGATACGGCATATTGAGCTTTAATCCTGTGTGGTCTTTGGTGAGTGTTGATCCCTTCTTGACAGATCTTACTTAGCTTGTTAAAGCTTAGTTATATTGGATAGATCCAAGACAACTATAGTAGAAACTAAGATTGAGAATATCACAAACTATGCGGAATCTAGTTTGTAATACCAAGAAGAACAATGAAACAGTAAAAACAAGATCTTTACTAAACTTTCAATATATTGAATTACAAAATAGCTATAAATACTAACTATGATTGCTATACAAACTATGAATACTAATATGAAAACTGATATCTAGATTTATGCCGTAGAGTTCTGATATGTGAGAAAGCACATATCCTTTCTATATCAAAAATGACCCTTAAATGATCAAAATGTGCAAAAATATGATTGTATTTGTGTATTTTGTTTGTGAATGTGTAGGTACGGATAATGCAAATATCATAAGGAAATGGTCAAAACCGGACAAACACGGGCACAAGAATGGATAGAGTGTAAAAGAGCTGGAAGATTGCTATCAATGGTCAACATAGTCAATCCTTGGTCAACATTAGTCAACCACAAGAAGACAAAACCCTTGAAAATACCCAAAATACCCTTAATGTTAAACCAAATTCATCAAAAGCCCTAAAAACCCTAACACCGTTATCTCCTTTTTATTAAAGAGATAACGATCGTTATCACTTATAACTAAAAACCTTTAAAAACCATTTCATCCGGCCCAATCCTTTATTAAAACTCAGGCCCAAGTCAAATCCCCAAATCCCCGGGTAAAACAAAGATATAAAAAAAAGGGCGGGAAATCCTATTTTTACTGTTCATCTCCTTCTTCGTTTTACCCTGCATCAAAATCATGGGGTAAAATGCAATTGACAGCGTGGATCTAAGATTCGAGTACCAAGTTATGAGTTGGCAGAGTAATACGTCACCAAGGCCTCTCATTGGCCAAGATACCAAAAGGAATGACACGTTGGCTTCTTACAAACACACAAGGGAAGAGAAATTTGCAACTAAACCTTTGGTAAAGAAGCACAAGTACTCTGACATACGGATTGCCACGCTGGTAATCCGTGTGCTCACTTATTTGATCTAA
>BQNB010128658.1:0-19244 GCA_026074375.1 Tanacetum coccineum
AATATAGATCAAATGATTGAAGAAAATGATTGGCCAGGATTAAAAGTTTGGTGAGCAAGGCTAGAGGTCCTAGAAGCTTCAGCTGGGCACTATAAAAAGACCTCACTTCTCACACACCAGGAGAGAGTTTTTTTTATATCTAGTCTTTTCTTTTTATCTAGTTTTTTAGTAATTTTGTCTAGCTTAAATTCGTGTTTTTATAATTTTCCTTTTTCAAGTATTGTAATCAGCTTCTTTAATTAATGAAATTCAGTTTTTAGTGTTTTAAATCTCATTTTATAAGCTCTCTTAATAAGCCAATATTATCTCAATAAGCTCATTTTAAGCTCTTTCAGTCTATAAGCTGAAATAGAGCTGTTTGAATTCAGAATTAATCTTACTTAAACCTTAAATCAGTTAAATCTATTATGGATCTAATTGGATTAGAGCTTTTTGGAAGGGGATCTTAACTTGGAAGAGATCCCAAGGACTTATACTCTAGCTTATTCATAAGCTAGAGAGCTTGTAGCTGCCTTTATTGGTTCCTTTTGTTTAGCTAAAGGATCAAGTAAGTTTCTCTTTTCATCCTTCTCTAATTTCAGTTTAATTGCTTAGTTATTGCTTATATGCTTAATATTGCTTATTTGCTTATTCTCTTTGCTTTTTAGTGTTTAAATATCTCTTATATTGCTTATTAGTTGTTGTCCTTATCTGTTTTTGCTTAAATAGTTATAGATCATTAGTTACTAATTTCTGTCATAAAAACTCATAAAATCCAAAAATATTAGCTTAATTAGTTAAGATCTTAGAATTTTACTTATTCAGTTGTTTAATCATGATTGCTAAGTTTGTTTTAAGCTAGTTTTTATCTGGTATTTAGTACTTGTTCATTATATTTCTCTTAAAAAGCTTTTCTCAACTCTGTCATAATGACAAAGGAGTGTTTGGTTTAAGTGCACTCTTGATTTTGCACTAGCAGTACTAACCTCAGTTAGTACTGCTGAGCCTTTACACTACCAGTACTAACCATAAGTTAGTACTGTTAGCTTAGAATTTCAGTAGGATTAAGTTTAGTTTATTAAGAATTTAGTTTTAGTTTTCATAATTTAGCTTATTTCATTGCTTATTTTGTTTTCAAGAGTCAAATTGCATCAGCAGTACTTTCAAGTTTTCATTGCTTATTTTGTTTCGCCAAAAGTCAAACGGCTTTCTTCATATTGCAAGTGTACTTTCAAGTTGAATGTACTGTGAACTTTTTACGAACTTAGCGTACTACATCAGTTAGTACTGCCTGTGGTTCTCAGCTTTAATGTACAGTTAGGTGATTCGTCTGTAGATTTCTGCTTCGCCAAATTCAAGTCTCCGGAGTCTCGCAGAGTTCTTGCATATAGCCTAACTATAGTTTCAAGTCGCTTAGAATTTTGTTTTTCTCTGTCTTATTAGTCTAGCAGCTTTATTGCTATGCTGTCTCTAAAAGAGTCTCGTTAAAAACTTGTATCTCTCCAAAAGCCCTCTAAAAACTGTAACTCTAGAAATTTCTCTAGCGATGTTAAAGAATCGTATTATCAATTCTACGCTTTTATAGTCTAGATTTTATTGCTTAATTTGATGGATAATAAGTAGATTAACAAGTCCTTAAAGTTTTAGAATCTAGTTTAGCTTATTAAGGTTTTTTAGCTTATTTTGATTTTGTGCACTTTTCTTATTTCCTGAGTTTGCTCTATCGCAATAATACTATGCTCTATATAGAGATAGATCTTCCACACTGTCCCCAGTTTAAGGCTTTATCGCGCATCTTTTATTTTTAGGATCTCTCACACCTCCTAAGCATTTATTTGATCACTTTTTCTTTTTCATTTTGAGCTAGTTTTGAGTTTTTTATAGCTTATCTTCTAAAATCAAAAGTTAAGCCCTCCTTTCTGTAACAGCTTAAAGATAAGCTCTTTTTGAACTTATTTGTGAGTTTCAGCCCAAGTAGCCTTTATTAATTTTTTTCCCACTAGCTTCCTTTACAACTTTGCTTCTTCTTTTTGTTTCTTTTCATTTTAAACAATTTTCAATATTTCTCCTTAATTCGGGCACTTAGCTTGTTATTCGGGGTAGATTCTCAGGGTACATAGTGTAACTTTTCGATCTTAGTTGTTTGCCAGTTAGTTCCCCCGTCAGTAAGTGTTTTTCCCGTTAGTCCTTTTCCTTTTTGCGACATTAGTCCTTAGTTAAGTAGTTATTTAAGTTTAATAGTTTTAATTAGTAATTAGGTTTAAGATTTAATTAGTTTAATTAAACTTTTATAAAAAGAAAAAAATTAGGGCTTTTTAATAATTTTCTTCACTTTTTCTTAATTTAGTGAAATTTTAGTTTACATTTTTAGGGATTTAAATTTGTTTATTTGCTTAATTGTCATTATTTGTTACTTCTTAATTTCGGTAGTTTTAGCTTATGCCCAAAAATCTCTTTTCCTTCTTTCAAATCAGGATTCAAGAACTAAAACATCGTGGTTTCAATTACATGTGGTCATGGGGGAGGAAAAACGCACCCGCGGTGAGCCCAATTCTTCTACCCGGTCGAAAACATACGTATCGTATATTATATTATATATTATTTTTGAGAGTGAATTTTATCAAGGGTAACTTGGTAATCTTCTTAATTTCTCTTTTAAAAATATTATATTTTATATATATTTTTCGTGTGTAGAACTGCTCAATCAATACCTTACAATTTAACCTACTTCATAGTCAAACGAATTATGGACATTAAAAATCAACCAAACTCTCACATGCCATATGGCATGTTGCTAACTCGTCTTTATAATCATCTCATCCAAATAAGCCAAACTTAAAAGGTCACCTCTATAATGCACTGCTTATGTCCCCCTTACCAGATGATAAAACCTGAGCATCCTGATGGAGTCAATGACGACAATTCACCTTCAACAATTGAGTACTATAGTAGTGACTAGTTTGCTCATGAATTTAACTTAAATCAATTTCTTCTCACTTTTCTTATCTTCTATGTTGTTAGTTTTATGGACCTTTTCCTTTCTTTTATGTTATCTATTAAACTTATAATAGTATGCATGCTTATTTGTCTCTGCGTCACTTGCCTAAAATTGCTGAAACACAATCATCTCTAGCCTATGGAGAAAGACAGCGCAAGTCTATCATAGACACTTGGAGACACACAACTCTTCTACCCTATTCACCCCCTCTCTTACCTAACATTTCACCACCACTCTCTCCTAACATTGCTAATCCTCCATCTTAAAATCAATCTAGGGAGCAAATTGTGAATGAACTAAACCAACTCCATCACTTATCCAACTTCATTGAAACCAAACTTCAACGTGTAGCAAATGCTTCCAAACAAAATCCTCCATCCCTACCTTCACCATCCACAACCATAACTCAACTCGTCATAAGTGACCAAGTCACATTTCATTTTGGATTCTATCATTGTTGCATGTACACTCAAATTCTCTTTCAAAAGTTAAGAGATGACATTCATCGACTTGAGTCTCATTTCACTCAAAGTCATGCTGCCTTCTAGCCAATGCCCTCGCTCACCTCCAACACTCAATCCTATGTCTCTCTACACCTCAAATTCCTACAATCGTCAGCTGAATAAATCTCCATTGGGGATGCTACTTCATAATATAAGCTCACGAGTGAGGTTAAACTACATTCAATTTTTTAATTAAAAAAGGATCAGCGTTAAGGGTCCCAATAACTTCTTTATAAAAAACTCATTTCAAAATAATCCTCAACATGTTTTAAGTTTCTATATAAGAAAAACATCTTTATCATTGTGCAAAGTTCACCAAGTCCCCATCTTCGATTTCCGCATTCATCCCATCCCAAAGATAGCAAAGACTATAACCCTGAGATTTAACAACATTGCTAAAAAATGTCAACGAAAACGTTGATTGTGAATTCATAGAGTTTATAATACAATCATTTTTTTTTGAACACAAGCATAGCAAAACATTTAGTTCATAGAACAATCACACTCGATGCTCGGCTAGAAGCAACGAATCACCGAACCTTAACCATGTGCCCAACACGGAGTGATAGTGGTACACATCCCAATGCTTAATAATACAATATGTATCCGTATGCCGCATCACAAGGAACACAGTCAGCAGGTCGTTAAGCCAAAATAGATCTATTATTATTTGCATCAGGATTACGGTTAGCGTGTGATGACGGTTCATGAAGGAAGGGGGCCAAACAATACACTCATTGCACGTTAAATAATAAAATTCACACTGTGTTCGATTTCTTAAAATGTGCATTCGATCCTCCCTCGCGGGTTTTCAATACGTAATTAGAGTTAAATGCAAGTGCTATGAAACTCACCTTGAGGTTGCAGAACATTGGGCCAAAATGCAAAATCTAGGCCAATTTCACAATAAAAACCTGAAAGGCTTGATGACGCCCCACCCCCCCCCCCCCGCTGAACTCCCCCACCCCCCCACCCCCCCCCCCCCCCCCCACCGCTCATGAATAAGTTGTCGTTTATCTTAACAGTTATGACCCACCAGTCTAGGAGGATTTTATTTGGTTTTCCGATGGATGATTTACCCTATCGACACGACAGGTTGATAAAAGATTTAGATTTCAAGTTGTAAAAGTTTGGTGGTTGGTTAAATAAAATAAATCGAGGAAAAGCAAAGCAAGCAATATATCCCGTATATATTGCATAAGAAAGATAAGTAAATGTATAATACATGGCGGTTATTATACATTAAAATGTAAATAAAAGAAGTCGGAGAACAAGTTAAAGTACGTAATATATATATATACTTAATATATCCCATATGAAAATACGACAAGTATATGATGCGCGGCGTTTATTTTATGTAAGAAAAGTATTATATAAGTGACGTGAGAAAAATATAATTAAAACAACATAATTCGACAAGTGTTCGTAAGTCACCAAAGGAAATAAATAAAAAGTTACTTGAAAGTATCACAATTTTAAAAGTTCGAATGGGGATCATTTCAAAAGTTTTAACAAAAGTTGTTATTGTTCTTTAGTCAGGAATTATAAAATAATATGTTATAATTTAGTATTTCGTTTTCTTGACGAGTTTTAATTAAAATAGTTACCTCGTTTGTAAAAGTATACTTTCCGATTATTTATCTTGTTATTGTATAATTACAATTTAATAGTTTTAAAACTATATAACTTTGTCCATTTATCGGATTTCCAAAATAATTAAATTCATAATGGTTTTAAACGTAAAATACCAAGTATATAAGTTTTATAGAAAATTTCGGCATGACCTCGCCGTTTATACAACGCTCCCATGTATATAAAATACATTATTTTCACACTTTTATCAATCAATATCGCAAATACTTACGCGTTTCATAATTAATTAATTAGTCAAATTTACATAAACATCAAATATAAGTAAAACCAAACGCACTCTTATTTAGGACCGCTGTCCCAAACGCACCCTTAGGGCCCCTCCGCTATGCTTGGACAGCAAAACAAATAACTCCTTTAAGGCTGTTCCTTAAACCAAACACCCCCGTTGGGGCTGTTAAATGCAAATCCAAACGCCACTGTTTGACAGTTTTAAGCGCAACAAAATCCAAAACGCCCTGAGGGCGCTATAAAACGCAGAATTCACTCCCCCCCACGCACCCTTTTGGGTAGCTTAAACAACAAACCCATGTATATAGAGACCCATTGGAGATGCTGTACCCAACGACCCGTACGAGTTGTTGGGCTAGCGAACCAAACACCCCTTATGGGTGTTAAACCTAGAGCTCAAAACCCCATTTAGGGTCGAAAAAAAAAAAGCAGAAAGAAACAAACACCCATGCTGCTCACGGGCGTGTTTTCAGCGAGTATACCAACAAAACCGGAAAGCCGAGAATCTAGAACATGTCGCTTAAACCTACCTACTCAACCATGCCATCCAACTTAAGTATAATTCACAAGGAGAATCTTATAATCTAGAAACTAAAATACAGACTACCTAAATCAAAGAAGTCGTAAGCTTAAATAAACGAAACCATTATTATTTAGTTATATAAATTTTTTTTTACAAGAGATGTAATCATCCAAACTCGGAAATAGGAGGAGTGAGGTGGCGGTGATTGCGTCAGCTACTGTGGCGGCTGTTGGTGGTTCGGAGATGGAGGAGGGTGGACGGGTAGGTGGGCGTAAATGGGTGTTAGGGTGGCGGTGGATGTTGGTGTTTTTTTGGTGGGATCTGTGGCAGAGGAGGGTGGCAGCGGTTGTCGATATTCGAGGTCGTGGGTTGGCATCGGCGGTAGAAAGTAGTTAAGTGGTGTGGTGGTGGTGTGTGCGATTTTGTAGATGGTAGGCAGAGGAGTAGGGCTAAGGTTGGAGGAGGTGGCGGCTTCTAGTGGTAGTTGTATGAGGGGTGGCATGGGGTGGATGCCACGGGAAGGAGATGAAGATTGAAAGTGGTGGTTTGGTGGAATGGTGTGTGCATGCAAGCAGCTGGAGGGGGGACGACGGCGTGTGGCCGAAGCTGGCCGGATTTTCAGTGACGGAGCACGTCGGTTTTTGAGGGAGGTGAGGAGAGAGTGTTAGGGTTGTGTGTGTGTTTAAATTTTGTTATAAATGAAAAAAATTGTTAGAATTTTATATATATATATATATATATATATAAAAGTTTTAAATGTAAATGAAAAGTGTATAATAGTCTAGGGTAGGTTTTAGAAATATTTTCCCAGGGACTGAAATTGTAACATTTTGGGATATTTTTGTAGAATATTGGTTCGGGTCTCGTTCGAGCTAGTTAACGGATGATTCAAAAGACGGGGCTTGCGCCATTGTTTTTCAAATACTTTTTCTATCGAAAATGAGTATTCACTCGACCATATTTCGTAAATATTTTGTAATGTTCATTTAAAATGTTTATTATTCATTTGGTAACCATTGGGTCTCACGGGTAACTTTTATCCGTAAATAAAAAAAAATTAAAAAAATAATAATAATAAATCTTAATTATATGATCGCGTTTTCAACAACGTTTTTAAATAAAATGTAAAATAATTTATTAAATATTTTTATTAAATAAATTACGAATAAATAAATATATTACATTAGTCTCGTGTCGGTACGCGTTGTTGTCGCTTTCGAGCCAACTAAGTTTGAAATAAAATAATAAAAATTATGAGGTTTATGTACTAATAATTATGATTTATTATTAAAATAAATTTTTGATGGAAAATAATCGGTTACGCGATAAAAAAAAAATTTTTGACGATAAAAGGTCAAACGGTCAAAAGTCAAGTCAAACTCGAAAAGTAAAAGGGTAACATAGTTATTTAAGGTTCCGAAGGAAAAGTGCCGGTTGTACATTTCCCCTCCCTTTAGGAAGCGACGTCCCGGCGCCTTTATCATTTATTGTCCCAAATCCACTTGAAATTGGTGAAAGACTGACATTCTCGAACGGAATTACATGCTCTCACATCATGGCCCACAGGGAATTCGTGCGCATTTGGAAAATTTTTTCACCAGCCGAACAATTAATCAAAAAAATCGTTATCCACCCCCCGTCAAGAACTCAAAACATTTGACCCAACGGGTCTCAGTTCCTCTCTCAGCCCCCCTCCCGCCCTCTGCCACTCAGCTGAAACTCCGTGAAAAGACAATAGTTATTAAGAATCGAAACCTATAGACGAGAGAGAGTAAAACAAAAAATACCCGCTAGCAACACATAAATATTACCAGGCAAATATAACAGACCCTTATACCGAACAAACCTTACACCAATTCGAATGGGCGTTAAAACACATTATTCAAAACAAGACGCTTATCATCATGCGTATACAATCACATATTGCATGCTCGCTAACCGTTCAAGCCAATGCAATGAAAAGAGAGCGCATTGGAGCGGGTAAGCTACTAAGTTAATATCTTTATCGAATGCACTACGGCATTACATCAATCAAGGTACTTATCAATTTAAGCACATATCATCACGTTAACGACATGCTTGCTTAAAAAGCCACAAATCATGCTCAATCAATTAGTTCCGATCACGTTGCCTCCCTCACCGACCCCTTGCATTGCTCAAATAGTCATGGCAATCATTAACAAATAATATAATTCGGGCTAAGATCAGACAGGGAAAGAAGTTTTTAAAATTATAGATGTTCATGGGCCTGATAACGCATGGATGCATATCCAAAAAGATTTTATCATTGTAGGTGTCACATTACGGGATTCAAACCCAAAAGGGATATACAGGTATTAATGAAATCAGGCTGTGCTACATGCTTTATAGCCATGGTCCATATCCATAAAAACAAAGATTTTTTTTATCATCGTTAGGTTTGCTCACACGCGTGATCCATACCCTATCATAGTGAGTGCTTCCACTACACGCGATCCATAAGCTATCATTGTAGAGTGCTCATAAGGGATCCCATAAGTAGCTTACTTAGTGTGTAAGTTGTGGTAGTAGCTTACAAGGAGGTGATGGAGGTGCTTGTAAGGTGCTAGAGTGATGGTGATGTGGTGGTGAGGTCATGGTGATGAAAGTGGTGGTGAGTCATGGAGGAGCTTGAGGTGTTTATTTAGTTTATACATGGTTGTTTTTAGACAGCCAATATCAGTCCCGGTAATTTGGTTGCCATTTTCAAACCGTAATTCCGATCAACCTCAAACCAGTGAGCATGGTTGGATATTTAAATCATCTACAATTTTTAGTTTTACATATTTATGGGTTACCATACAAAAATCTAGAGATAATAGCCATTTACTACAGGTGTGCAGAATTTGCGCACCTTTGCCATTTCGGCTATAACTAATTCATCCGATGTCGAATCGGGGTGATTCAATCGGAAAAATAATCACAAGACATAGGGCTACAACCTAGTATTTTTACTTAATACCCAGAATATAAAACCCCCAAATTTACAACACAGCAGAACATAACATTGGGGGTGCTACTTCATAATACAAGTTCACGAGTCACGGTAAACGACATTCAATTTTTATTAAAAAGATCAGAGTTACAAGGTCCCAATAACTTTTAGAAAACTTATTCCTAAATAAGTCACAATATGACAATTTTCCTTTAAAAGATTTTATCGAATGTACAAAGTTCACCAAGTCCACGTCCTTCGTTATCCTTATTCCATCCCATCCAAGCTAGCAAGTATATACCCGAGATAAACATGCTAAAAAGTTAACGAAAACGTTGAGTGAATCCATAGAGTTTATAAACAATCGTTTTGAACACAAGCATAGCAAAACATTTAGTTCATTGAACAATCACAACGATGCTAGAGCCACAAACCAAACCTTAACCATGTGCCCAACCTGGAGTGATAGTGTTACACACTCCCAGTACTAAATACAATATGTCTTCGTATGCCCTCGCAAGGAACACACGCCAGACAGGTTGTTCGATTTTCTAAAACAACATAACACTCATAGCAACGTTCACATAATAAAATCACATGTGTTCGATTTTCTAAAACAAGCATGTATCTCCCTCGTGGGTTTTTAAAGCACAAAAAGATTTAAATGCGAGGCTATAAACTCACTTTGAGATTGCATAACAATTGGGGGATATGCAAATATTAGGCGAAAACATGATGAAAACTAATACGGCTCAACCAAGAAGTTGCAGTTTATCTTAACGGTTATGACCCACCAGTTTTGGATGATGTATTTGGGTTTTCCGATGGATGATTACATTAACTCGACACATTGATAAAAGATCTAGGTTTAGTTCGATGGTTGGTTAAATAAAATAAATCGAAAGTTAAAAGCAAAGTATATGTAATATACTCCGTATATATTACATATGAATGACAAGAAAATATATATAATACATGGCAGTTATTATATATGAATATGTAAATAGACGAAGACTTTCTATCTTTGTCAAGTTTCTAACTTTAGAAAGTTGTTATTTTTGGAAAGTTACCATTTTGAGCAAGTTACTATTTTTAGTAGGTTCGATTATCGGATTATCATAATCGATATAATTATTAGATTTAAAATTTCAACACTTGTGTCACATTTTATTAACATCCATTTCTTATATACCATAAACGTATATATTAAGAATAATGAGAGCTTATTATTTTTATAATTATCCAACAAGATTCAAATTAGCCGAATTGACTTTTAAAATCAATGTTTCACTTTTTAATAAGCATATATGTATGTTTTTCTCAAAGCTGACCCGTTATATCCCATTTTCGTGACTCGGACTTTAAAGAGATTTTATGTAAAACATTATTTCGAACAACTTTTTAGTTTTAGTCGAGATTTGAATCTCGACAGAAAATGACCAAAATGCTCTTACAAAATTCTCCTGAAAGTTATTTTATTTTTAAGGAAATGTAGAAATTTAACTTTCATTTTTGACCCATTTTCAAGTGATTTAAAAATAAACAAGCCTCGCGATAAATTGAAACGACATTCCGAACAACTTTCATGTTTTGCCGGAAGGCCAAAACTGACTCCAAAGTGCTCGAATTGCTCTTCAAAAATTCTGTCAGCTTTTAATTAATTATTTCAAGTTTTGTAATTTTTACTTAAAGTGTATATCCCGATTTTGTTTCAGTTTCTTCGTTACAAGGAGGTAAGAGCTTCATTTTATATCAAGATGTTCGTAAAAATAAACTTGACCTTATTTTAAAATCAAAAATAAGTTTTTACAAAATCTTGAACCTTAAAATACGTGCCTAATTTTCTGCTTAAGGCCACGTGTTACAAAACGCGCTAAAAGTTTATTTCAACCCAAAAATCAACTCATATCAAGTTTAAGCCTACCTATACACGATATTTAAATCGTTTAATTTTTCCCAACAACCCTTTTAATCTAATCTACGCAAGTTCTCAACGGATTTCATCACAAGCATTTATCAATAACGAATTAAATCGTGAAAACAAAGATTATACCAGTAATAGGATTTACTCACCATGCTATACTAAGCAAGATCGGGGAAGAAATAGTTTCGCCTTGTTTCTTTGTTCCTCAACTCTTTGGTTCCTTAGTCGCGGCTCAAAACACAACAAAAAATCTAACCAAGCCTCAAATCTATATAATATTGTAATGTGTGTGTGTTATATATTATTTATATAGTATACAATATTATATACTATATGTATATATATATATATTTATATATATTCACATATAGAAAATTAATCATGTCATAAAATATATGGCGTAAGTAACCATTACATATTATCATTAGTACAACTCGATAGCACGCGTGTAGCGATGATCGAAAGAAAAAACTTATATATATAATATATATACTATATATATATATATATATATATATATATATATATATGTCGCGGTCGGACGAAGAACGGATATAGTATATATATAATTACTATTTATACCACACGCTTGGTATAACGTATACAATCAAAGGCCTAGCACAAGCACATAAAGGATCGAGAAGGATTGCGCACGCGGATATCGGACATCGGTGAACGACTCGTGAAAACTTTTCGAAAACAGTCATAGTCCAGGTTTTAAAAAATGACCTAGTTCGCTATGACTCGTGCTCTGATACCAATCTGTAACACCCCTAAATTTACAACACAACGAAACACAACATTGGGGTGCTACTTCATAATACAAGCTCACGAGTCACGGTAAACGACATTTAATTTTTATTAAAAAGATCAGAGTTACAAGGTCCCTATAACTTTATGAAAACGCATTTCAAAATAACCCACAACATGTTTAAGTTTCTTTAAAAGAAAACATTTTATCATTTGTACAAAGTTCACTAAGTCCACGTCCTTCGATATCCGCATTCCATCCCATCCAAGCTAGCAAGCATATACCTGAGATAAACATGCTAAAACGTTAACGAAAACGTTGAGTGAATTCATAGAGTTTATAAACAATCATTTTGAACACAAGCATAGCAAAACATTTAGTTCATAGAACAATCACAACGATGCTAGAGCCACGAACCGAACCTTAACCATGTGCCCAACCTGGAGTGATAGTGTTACACACTCCCAATACTAAATACAATATGTCTCTGTATGCCCTCGCAAGGTACACACGCCAGACAGGTCGTTAGGCCGAAATAGATCTATTATTATTGCATCAATGTTCACCGGTTAGCGGTGATTGACGGTTCATGAAGGAAGGGTCACAACAATACACTCATAGCAACATTAACATAATAAAATCACCTATGTTCGATTTTCTAAAACAAGCATGTATCTCCCTCGTGGGTTTTTAAAGCACAAAAAGATTTAAATGCGAGGCTATGAACTCACCTTGAGGTTGCAGAACAATTGGGGGATATGCAAATATTAGGCGAACACATAATGAAAACTAATACGGCTCGACCAAGAAGTTGTAGTTTATCTTAACGGTTATGACCTACCAGTTTAGGATGATGTATTTGGGTTTTTCGATGGATGATTACATTAACTCGACACATTGATAAAAGATATAGGTTCCCCGTTCTAATAGTTTGATGGTTGGTTAAATAAAATAAATCGAAAGGTAAAAGCAAAGTATATGTAATATACTCCGTATATATTACATATGAATGACAAGAAAATATATATAATACATGGCAGTTATTATATATGAATATGTAAATAGACGAAGTCGATGAACGAGTCAAAGTATGTAGTATAGAATAAGGCAAGAATATAAAGTGCGGCATTTTTTTTAAGTTTTTATAAAAGTTATTATTTTGTCTTTTAGTCGGGAATTATAAAATAATATTTTATAATTTAGTATTTCATTTTCTTGACGGTTTTAGTTAAAATAGTTATATCTTTTGTAAAAGTATAGTTTTTGATTATTCACCGGGTTATTGTATATTTATAATTTAATAGTCTTAAAACTATATAATTTTGTCCATTTATTGGGTTTATATTATAATAGAAGTTTTAAGTGAAGAACGCTAAGTATATAAATTTTTAGAAATTTCGGCATGACCTTGCCATTTATACAACGTTTCCATGTATATAAAATACATTATGTTCCCACTTTTATCAATCGTTATCGTAAATACTTACGCGTTTCATAATTAAATAACTAGTCATATTTACATAAACATCAATATAAGTAAAACTAAACGCACCCTTATTTAGGGGTTGTTGTCCCAAACGCACCCTTATTAGAGCTGTTAAAACCAAACACCTCTGTTGGGTGTTAACTGCTGTCCCAAACACCCCTTTATGAGGCTGTTATTAAACGAAACGCTTATTTAACAATCACTGTTAACCCAAACGCACCCTTATGGGTGTTAAACCCAGAAATAAACACCCATTCTGGGCTATAAATTGAAGAAACAAACACCCTCTTATGGCCGTAAAACCCAAAAACAAACACCCATTTATGGCGTGTTTTTTTGTCGAGTTTACCAAAAAGAACGTAGGACGAGATACATCGAGAAAGAAAAGCAAGGTAACCACGAGCCCGGCGCCATGGAGTGGCGCGACTGTGGTGGCGGCGGTCCCAACCGAACACCACCTTATGGTGTTTTTGTTGGCGAAACGAACACCAACGAGAACAAATCTACTTAAAATAAAGAAAAATAACATAATTAAATAATATCACTCTAACTAATTATTAATTTTTATAAAAGATGTAATCATCCAATTCGAAAATATGAAGGGTGAAATAGTGGTGGGGGTGTGACGGTGACGAGGTGGTATTGGTGGTGATGGAGGCTGTGGTGGTTTTGACTGACTGACAGCCGACGAGAATGGGGTTTGGCTACCATGGGCCCATGGTGATGTGGCAGCGGGGCTGTGAAAGTGAGGCAGGCGAGGAGATGGTGATAGGTGGATATGGAGTGGTGGGTGTCGGTGGATGATGCTTGTGGTGATGTTGGTGTACGGCTGTGACAGCCGCGGTGTAGTGAGGGTGGCGATTATGATGGCGTGATGACGAGGGTGGTTCGGAGATGATGGTGAGGATGACAGGGTTGGTGCATGTTAGTGGATCGGTTGATGGTGGTTGCATGTGGTATTGGCGGAGGTCGCCGGAAGTACTCGCCGGAAAAGTTTTCTGGTGGCCGGAATCGCCATGGAGGCGCCGGAAATTTTAGAGAGGAGAGGGGAGGGTAATTTAGGGTTATGTGTGTGTATGAGTTAATAATAAATGAGAAATTTTTGTTAATCTTTTTGTTTATATATTAGAAGTTTTAAAAATTGTAAGGTGTTTAATACTTAAGGGGGTGATTGAGAAAATATTACTAAGGGACCACAAATGTAATTATTTAGTATAGTTTTGTAAAATAATCGTTCGGGACTCGTTTGGGCGAGCTAACAGATGATTCGAAAGACGAAACTTGCGCTATTGTTTTCCAAATAATTTTTCCATCAAAAATAAGTATTTACTTGGCCATATTTCAGAAATATTTGGTAACGTTCATTAAAAATGTTTGTTTTGTTTATTATTAGACACTGGTATACTTTATTCGTAAAATAAAACGTTAACTCATATATTCACGTTAATAATAAATGTTTTTAAATAAATGATAATTAATTTATCAAATATTTTTATTAAATAAATTTTGCTAATTAAATAAGATTTAATTATTTTCGTAGTGGTACGCGTTGTTCTTGTTTAGCCAAATAAATTTAAAAAGATAAAATTTTTATAAATGAGAATTATGTAGTAATAATTATGATTTACTATTAAAATAAGTCCCGAAAGATTATTAGTTACGCGATAATTTTTTTTTATTTTTTTATATGACGATAAAAGGTCAAAAAGTCAAAAGTTAGGTCAAACCTGAAAAGTCAAAGGGTAAAATAGTCATTTAAAGTTTTGAAAATTTCCGGTTGTCACAAAGCAAGTTGTTGTAGGTATAAAAGAGAATGAGTCATCTAAAACCTAGGAGTATACTTAAGAGTGACAATGTGTAATGCTCTATAATAAGAGTGTTCAAAGAATGCACCTTTGCATGTCTTTTATGAAAGAAATCCAATTAAGGTTATTTACCTCAATAGATCTTGTGAATGTTTCTTTGTATAGATAATGATGATTTACTAAAGGTTAGTTACATGTATGTTGGACTTTTTAAGCAAGAGATTCACAAGAGGAAGATGATTTTAAATCTAATGCCATAGGGCAGATTTACCTAAACCAAAGATGAACCTAAGACGAAGGATCCATCGATCCGTGGAGGTGCCAAATTTGGGCAAGGATCATTTTCCCACTATTTGGGAGATGGTGTTGAAATTAGGTTATTCGGAGAAGCTTATATAAGTTATAAGGGTTATTGGTTTGAGTTTTCAGAAATGATATCCAAGACTTGCTTATCAAGTTGGAGTACTTATGAGTTTCTCGATGGAAATTCATAGGTCGTCAATCCTACTTTGAGTGTGTTAAGTTTAGCATGTATAATTTGACCATAGCTAATAACACAACATTTAAACACTTTAGACTCAATGAAACATCTTCATTGCAAGTGTGAATTATAATTTGATGACTAATCTTGTTGTCTTGCAATCGACTTTGTGATTTCATGTAATGACCAAGGATGGTTAAACATGTAGACACGGGAAAATATCTATGGTCATTTGATTGATATTTCCATGATCTAGATAAATCCTAATCTCGATTTCATGTTCATATTTTAAATTTGTAATTGGATTGAACAGTGAGATTGATTATCGTTTGAATAATAATCATCTTCATATTCGAAATCCTCTTACGATCACTTATTGAAAGAAATCACGATATTGGTTTAGGGAATATGTTCAATTTTTCCTAGTCCTAACCTTAGATGGTTAAGGGGTTCTTATTTGGTGAAAAAGAAATATTATGCTTATTTGGTAAAGTAAGAGAAAGTTTTAATGAGAAAAAAAATTAAGTTTTGAGTTGTGCTTTTGAATTGTTTGAGCAAAGTTACATATGTTGTGCATTTGCTCATGCTTGGCTTTTCAGAGATGACGACTTTACCAATTGCATTGCAAGGTAAATTACTTGAATATTTTGGATGAAACATTCAAGTTGCCAATCCTACTTCATTGTGTATTTTATGCATATATTTGCCAAATATTTGGAACACAACTATTGGACAAGTAGACTCAATATGACATCATCTACACAAGTGTGAGTTATGATCCGATGCATATTCTTATCGTCTTGGAAAAGGATGTCGTTATTTTCATATCAATCGAGTGTGATTGAGTATGTAGGTTTAAGATAATATCTTCTTTTGGGGGTTGGTTTTTTTAATAATGTTTTTTTTGGGATTTTATAATCTTAAAGCTAGAACAAACATAAGAATCGATTTTTTGTCCTTACTCGAAAAAATTTGTCAACTAGATTCGATAATAATATCAATCGTTGTTTGATATGAGTTGATATATATTCAAAATCTTTCTTGACCCTCACGAACACTCTTTTAAAAGAAGACAAATAAAGATTTTCATAGTGTGTTCCATTAATCCTAAGACTAGTTGTAAGTGTGAGGTTGATGAATAATGACAATTTAATTTCTTACATCAAGATTGTCATATATTTTGCTTGTGCAAAAAACTATTTATTGTTATGTATAGTATGCATAGTTTTTGACATTTTATTAGTGCATGAATGATTTTTCTAAACATTTTAATACAACACACATCTTTTGTACAATACTATATGTTTATAAAAAAGATATAATTATGTGTGTGTGTGTTAGAACAATGCAAGCACAAGCAAAGTTTAACAAAGAAAAATACAATTTCTTTTACGTAAATACTAATGTATTAATATGATATTTTCTTTTCTTTAACCAACCCAAGGTCAAACAAAGCAAGACGATGAAAAGATTTAGACATCTTGTTGGAAGAGAGTTAACGTGTTGAGAATTTTGGTGATGGGTTTTACCGTTTATCTTATGACAATATTTCCAACATACTTGACACACTATTGAATCTCAAACCTAAGAAGGTTACTAGACCCAAAATGATTTACAAGATGTTTATGTAACATTTGTAAATATAGTTATCTATGCCTAAAGGGAATGCACAGACAATTTCTCAACTTAATGCAAGAAATCTAGCATAATTCCTATTAGGCGTAATCTAAAAAAATATTAACAAATAAATAGTGTACATGGCATATGTGTTTAGATAAATAAGTAGCTCAATTACAAGTAGCAATGCTCACTTAATAATGTCTACCAACAAAAATACGATACAAGTAAATACACATAATCATTTAGCATGCACATAAAGATATTCGTCGTTGTTTTGTGTATTAGATATAATGATGTATACTTATCTTGATTTGAAAAATGAAATAGTTCCTCCCCATGAAAAAAATAATAATTAAGATCAATGTTTTGAAAGACAAATATACAATTTTTCAAATATACATTGACTAGAAATGCTTGACTTGAAAGAAAGAGTAAACTACAAGTTTTTCGTAAAAACAAAACATAAAGTTTTGACCACTATGTAGTATTTTGCATATCTGACTGACTTAAGTTTGGAATAATGACTTAGAAGTATTTTTAAATGAAAGTAGACTCAATTATCTTCGAAATGGCAGGTGGTACGAGTTCTACGAATTTACGGTTGATTTTATATGATTTTTCGAAGTTTGCTAAATTCTGCTGAAACAAACAGGCGACCCCCATAAAGGTGACGGCCCCCAGATATATATGGGGACCGCCCCAACATTTATGGGAACGCCACCAGTGACCCCACAACATGTTTTTTGTTCAAAATCATTTTGTAACTTAACTATAGAACATAGGACTTTAAAAGGTTGTTCTAGCACATAAATTTCGTGTTTTAGACATCATTTCTACTCTTATGACTTAGACAAACATAAGTTGACACTTCGAAGTTCTTTTGAGAAAAATTTCCTTCAAGCTAGTATATGAAGTATATTTAACAACAAAACAAGTACGAATCAAACAACAAAACACTTTTCATATTTAATCCCCCTTCATGGGTAATTTGATACATGGATCGTACTCTATTTTAAAAATCATGTGTTTTGAAAACTAGAGCGACATGGCTCTGATACCAATTATGGAAACCGTAAAGGGGAAGGGGGGGAGGTGAATACATTTCCTTCTAAAAACTTTAAATCTTTTATATTAATTATTACATGACTCTCTGTCGGCATATGGGGGCCGCTTGGTACATCAAGGGGCCCTCCTATTTAAAGGGACGGCCTCCAAAAGAGGTTTTCAGACTAGATCATTTGTATCAAATCACCAATCAAGACTGACGCAATATGAGAAGTTTTGATAATGAATTTAAAATAACTAGCGCATATTCTACTAATATATCTACACTCACAATGTTTACTACAAAGAGTTACACAACCATGACTAACACAACATACACAACAATACACACAATCATAAGCACAATGCAAGTGTAAAAGTAAAGCGATAAATGTAAAGACATAATTAAAGAGAAAGGTAAACGAAAATGCAAACCGACATGATGATTTATAGTGGTCCGGTCACGAAGCTCCTCTTCGCCCTACTCCACTCCTCGAGTATCCAACTCGAGAGTTACTTTACTAATCAACAAGCTCCCTTTCGGCGGAGAAAACCTTATACCAAAGCTTGCATTATTTTCCGACATTAAGCGAGATGTCGAGTCCTTCTTCGGGTACAACCAAACCCGTTATGTTTTGTGGCCCAACATAACAAACCTTGTATTTTATGGCCTAAACTCATAAATCGCGTCGCTTACATTATTTTTCAACGCTAAGCTAGATGTCGAGTCCTAATCTTAGCTAGAACCAATCTACCACTTCACCAAAGTATTTTAAGGCCTAAAATACTAACCAACCCACAATCAACCCATCCAAATATATATATCATTTGGATCTACACACTACTAATGATTAGAAGACATGGACTCGATCTATATGTAACAAATGTTACAAATAGACTAACTAGACTACATAACTTCGGATCTTGAAGATGATCGAAGTTCTTCTCTTGCACTTGAGGAAAGAAGGAAATGATAGAAGATTGGATCACATTTAAACAAGATTAAACAAGTTAAATTATCAAAGGTTTAGAGATAATTAGTGAGATCTAGAGAGAGAAAGAACTGAAAGAAATTCGTGCAAAAGATTTGTCAAAATGGTTGGAGGTGACCCACTATTTATAGGAGCTGAAAACTGCCAATCTGAAGGTCTACATAAACTAAGATCCGGTGGTCTTGGTGAGTCAAACCACATGAAAGCCATTTTAGTAAGAGAGAGTAGAGAGATGGAAAATGGATGTGTGAATAGATGGAAAATGAATGAATGTTACAAAAGACTCAACAATGCCAAATGACTC
>BQNB010128659.1:0-17100 GCA_026074375.1 Tanacetum coccineum
CTTTAAATCAGCATGCATTTCTTGCTTAAGTTCATAAACAAATGTGAAACTATCATTCTGTGTCTTTATGGCAAGAGGCATCAAACATGTTTTATTAGCACTTCCATATCAAGAGCAGTTGGGGCACGAAGATGAAGATGATCCTGTGAATGTTTTGCCTAAGCTTGTTTGACAAGTTCTCTAAAATGATTTATGTTGTTCTTCATGACATTATATGCTTGTCTACTTTTGCTTATTGATTTGGAAACTGGTAAGAAATCAATGTTTTTGAAAATATTTGGTTTCGTTTTCAAAAAATATTTTCTCCACATTTTCTTCCTTACTTCATTTGCATGTGCTAACTGAACAAAATATTCTTGTGTCGGGGGTTTGAAAATTTCATAAAGACTATTTAGTTTTGTGTAGTCATAAGGTAGCATTAAGTCTTTATTCAATTTTGATCGACTCTCTCTTTCAAGAGTCAGAGTCTCTTCCCTATCGGGGATGAGTCTGTTTGCAAGATCAGATTGGTCATGTGGGATCTCATACAAACATGGTTTCTCAGACTGAGCCCTTTTCAGGTACATTAAATTTGTAAAGGCAGGTCTACCATTAAATGTTAGGCCTTTGGGAGCTAACATATGAATGGTTTGAATTGATTGATTTCTTTTGTAAACAATTTCATTCAAAAACTTTAATTGCTTTTCCATTGAAATCATTTTTGTCGATGTCTTTTTCCTCTTTAAGTTTCAAATCCGTTATTACCTTTGTTTTTTTTTTGACAAGACCTTCGCAATGTGACTTTGTGAAAAGACTCTGTTTGACTAACTCATTGTGTTTCTCTTTGACAACTGAAATTTCATAGGCTTTAACTTTTAAACCTTCTTTTATGTCAATCTCTTTTTGAGCTAATAGTCCTAGAGTTTCATTTAACTTACGTTCAAGTTTGTCAAAATCAACTGTACGATCATTAAAAGCCTTGTACCTCTCAAACTCAGTCTATTTATTTTGAAGTGCGACTAGGCAATTATCCCGAATACTATTAGACTCCCCTAGGGTTTTACTAGTCTCTACAAGAGTAGATTTGCACTCTTTCAGTTCTTGAGTCAATGATGCGTTTGCTTTCTTTAATTGCTTTTGAATCGTTTTGTTTTCATCAATGTCACGTTTTAAATCTGCAATTAAATTGGCAAGCGCAACACGCTCATCATCACATTCTACAGCATTATGATCAGTCTGAATTTCATTATCACACATATCCGGTGAATCAGGAATGACATTGCTATCAACCTTTTCCACTACACGTGTGTTAATAATGCATTTAGGTTGCTCAGAATGTTGTGTGTCAACAGCAAACACATTATATTCAGCAGTATATGGTACCTCAACTATTGGTTCTGTGTCATAGGAAGGTTTGATGTCCGTATCATCCCCATAAGTGCTTTTGTCATTGCATTCATTCCTTGACCTGCTGCTTTCATCTCCAGATGTGTTGCTTTGATTCTTTAAACCTTGATCATTCCCTTTGTCTGATACAATCCTACTGCATTCTTTTTCTCCTGAACTAGGATCCGATGCTTTAACCTTTTGAACCATGCACTCTTGAATTTGTAATTTTCTTTCATTCAACCTATTCTGAAGCTCTTGTTCATGACATGCTCTTTCAACAATACATTGCTTAATGGAGTCTATGTTTTGAATTATTGCTTCCTTTAAGGTTTGAGGTTCCATTTGAGTGTAGTGTTTGAAGTCTTGTCGTGTTTCCAGATTATATGAATTATAATTGGAAGTCTCTAACACTTTTGAATGTATGAACTTGTCAAACTGCACTTTGATCATACTTAGACCAGAATTGGAATCCTTCTCGTGAAGTGGTTCTTTATTGAGTTGCCTTTCTAAATTCTGCATGTTTTGAGATAACACATCCTTAAAAGTTCTTTCGTCTGCCTCAAAGAGTCGGTGAAAAGCATCTCTAAACTTGTAGTACATTGAGTGGTTGGAACTTGAGAGATGTTGGGTTGTTGTTTTGAGTGCATTCAATTTGTTCAAGGAGTTTTCTTTTAAAATATTTGCTTGCTTTTGCAGTTGTTGTTGTTGGAATATGTCCAAGTATAAATTAATATATGTCCGGATTATTTATTCGAGCCTACGGGGACGCACGCGTTAATACGTAAAACAATTAAAGAATATATTAAATGTAATATATTTATGTGATAAGCATAACTTATGTTAAATAGTTAAAGTAAATATTTAATGAGTTATTAATATGGCATTTAAGGAAAAAGAAAGTAAAACTTGAGAGATGTTGAATTGTGTTTTTGAGTGCATTAAATTTGTTTAAGGGAGTTCTTCTTCTTTCAAAATCTTGCTTTTTGCTTTTTTTGCCAAGTTTGTGAATCTCTGTTACATCTAAAATCAGAACAAACCGAAGATAAAAAGTATCTTTCTTTTTCCATTATAACGTGAAATTGTGAAGTTAAAATGATGTTGTAGGAATCTTAAGCAATTGTAAGTGATTGTTGTTATGGATTAAATTCAATTAACATTAAAAACGGGATTTTAAACAAAATTTATATTAAAAAAAAAAAAAAAAAAACCGAGAAAAAGAACTGGATCTTTTGCTTTTTTTGTGCTGGATTTTACAAAATCTTAGAAGAAACCCCTGTGAAACAAGATTATTGTTTTTGAAATCCAAAATATCACCCCGCTGTTGAAATTGAAGGTAGTTAACTTTTGTTAACAATTGAAGAGCTTAATTGATGAACGGTGCATAAATTTTAAGTTTGAAATGATTAACGGTTGATCAAAACTCGATTAAACCGACAAACGGTGCAAATATAGTTCACTTTGGAGGGTAAATGGCTATTTTATAAGAACCAAGGACTAACGGTGCAATACAATTTCAGCTTTGAGGACTAACAACCAAACAAAGGATTAATGGTTAAGTTGAATTAGGGTCTAGGGACTGAAAGTGTCAAAATCAAATAAAGTTTAATAAAATAACAAAATTTTCTCTCCTTTTAACTTTCGTTTTCGTTTGAAAAAAGAAAAGATTAACGTGTTGGTTTAACTTGTCTCGCGAGATGATACGGTTATCGTCAGTGAGAAGTAAATACACCACGTTGATCGAAAAGATGTCACGATCACGATGGTACAAGTTAAAAGTCCCGTAATGAACCGACACTCGAAACCTAAAAACCCAAATTTAACTTAAACTGCAAATTTGGGTGATGTAGGAAGCTGCGAATTCGTGTGCTTCTTCAAAGTTGCTAATTCGTGTGCTTCTTCAAAGTTGCTAATTCGTGTGCTTCTTCAAAGTTGTTAATTCGTGTGCTTCTTTAACTGCGAGTTCGTGTCCTTCACTACACAACAAATCGTCCCTGTCTTGTCTTCTAGCAAAACCCCAAATCGTCCTTGGCTTTGTCTTGTGCTCAAATCCGTAGACCACAAGAGAAAATAAGCAAACTCAATAGTGAATAAGCTACAAACATTAATAGTTAACCGAGACAAATAAGCTCATATAAGCAGTTTCCAACGTAGAATAAGCTTCAAAAATAAGACCTTAGGACCACAAGAAATAAGCCACGAAATTTTAAAAAAACTTATGTAAACTGTTTAGACCACAAAGAAGCTGCTAACCAGAGGTAACACACGTTTTGGAGTTTTTGTGAAACAAAAAAAACAAGAACACATGACAAAACAAAGAAGGCCACGTTTGATGGGCTGTATTGCTGTAAAAGCCCAAAAAATATTCTACCACACAGTAACAATAGATGTGAAATTAGTAAGCTTAAAGCTTTTAGTGATATAAGTAAAAAAAATATAAACCGTGACCAATAGTTTCAATAAGAAAACCACAAATACGAGTGTGGTAAAACATAGAAGACGAACAGAATAACATCAATATAAGGAAAGATGACCACGAAATAAACACTAAAAACCCAACCCGTGGCGAGTGGATAACAATGCTAGTTACCCAATAATCACCTTCACATTCATGATGAACACAAGAACATTAGATATGAGAAAAGAGATGAATGATTTTAGAAGGAGAACACAGAGGAAAAAAAGAGAAACAATAAGATATGGTTAATCTTTTGCAAATGTATTGTGAAAACAAATAAGAGGACCAACAGAGAAAAAAACCCAAACCCCCCTCTCCACAAAACTTGGAGAAGGGTATATATATACTTGCAATCCAGAGGCTTACAAACCTAGGGCTTTCTAAATAACATTCCTTACGTTTCTAATCTACGTCTATTTCTACAACATTCTCTTCTAAACGGGTCGTCGGGGGGCTGCCGGATTACTTGGGGCTTTAGCCCATAACACGTGGACCGATTAAGCGATTACATAAACAAATACACGAGACGAGCCCGTTTATTACCAAACAAATTAATACCCTTACCACATAACATAACTTTTCTAATCCTATTACAAACATAAATTAAATAAAGACCGAAGCTTTCCCCCCCGTTGAGTGACCGAGCTGTCCTTGTTCGACTTCTCTAATATTTTTTTTTTTTTTTATGAGGCTAACAATCTCCCACCCGAAGCGAGGTCCTTGAACCTTTGAAAAGCTCTTGTTTACATCGTATTTCGAGACTAACATCTCCCCTCGAAGGAGGTATTGAAACCTTGAAACAGCTTCCTTGTTTGACATCGATATTTTAGAGCTAACAGTTTTTGAACAAATAGTGGAATTTTTTTGAATGCACAAGACTATAAGATATGCATTAAGCTTAACGGTTAATCCCGACTATATACTATCTCTTTATCTCTTGCATTGAACAATTCTGTTACTTACCTACTGCGTGGGTTCAAAACAATCAATGGGGAAGCACGTTGCATGCCCTAAGTAGATGCCAAAAATTAATTATCTCTAAGCATCGGAGAAGAGATCTATAAACTAGAAGATGAGGAAGGTATTGAAGGTTATACCAAGCTCAAAATACTACCCATATTTGAAACAACTGCAATGCATGGGATATGAAGTAAATTTCACAGAACTCCACTTTATTATAAGACCATTCATCTCTATCCTCACAATGGAAATTTATGATTCATAATATTCTATAATGTCTAAGTTCAAAGACTACTGCATGGAATGAGTTTAGTAGCACTATGGCATCTGCTATTAAATATCTGCTTAGCAACAAATCAGAAATTCAACTTTTCAGAGTTTATTTTTGAAGGTATGATCATAAACTTGGATAATGTGTCTGGGAAATTTTTGATGTATCCAAAGTTTGTACAAGTGTTTTTGAATCAACAACTTGATGGGCTGCCAACTCATAAGAGAGTTTATAATGCACCCTCTCACACTAATAAGATTTTTGGAAATATAAGAAGGGTAGGCAAAGGTTTTTCTGGTAGAGTAACACCTGTTGATCCCACTTGAATGGATCTTGAATTCCTTAGCTTGTGTAAGGTTTAGTTATGCAAGATAAATCCTACACAACTATAGTAGAAACTTTGATTGATAATACTAAAGATTATGCGGAATCTAATTTTTAATATAAGAAGAATTCTTCAACGAAACAGTAATTCTAATGAACACTCAGAATAACAAACAAAAGCTTCAATATATTAATACGAATACTCTAACTAGTATTATGGTTACAAAACCTTAAAGCTATGATAATTCTATGAATGACTCGATTTGATACTTTGATACATAGAATTCTATACCCTAAGACCTCCTTTTATACACCAAGGAGTCCTATATAGATTTACAAATATTTTCCTAAGAGTTTATCATGATCTTCCTAAAAACAAATAACTTATACGTATCTTTTTAAAAAATATCTCATACATATACACATAAGCAATCTTTTATCTTTTCTCCCGATAGATCTTTTTATCCTATCAGCAGTTGTAATCTTTCAACAGTTGTAACTTTTATACCAGCAGCATTAACTTTCAACACCAACAGTAGTAACTTTTGTACCAGCAGCACTAACTGTGTACAAGCAGCATTAACTACTTAGAAAGTTTTCTTCAATCTTCACCAGCAGTACTAAGTTACACTAGCAGTACTAACTTTACTCTAGCAGTACTAACATACTAATCAAAGTAATAGCAGTAGTTACATATCACTAGCGAGTAGTAACTTACACTAGCAGTAGTAACTAGCATACTAACTTTACTCTAGCAGTACTAACATTACTAGCAGTAGTAATATACACTAGCAGTAGTAACTTACACTAGCAGTACTAACTACTTAGCTTATTTTTCATTAAGATTACTAACAACACTAATTTATGCTTAGCAGCAGTAACTAATACCTTAACAGCAATAACTTCAAGAAGGCTTTTAATCCCAACAATCCTCCCCTAAACTTGATATTTATCTTCAAAATCATCAAGTTTCTTCATTAAAAGCTTCATCAATCACTAGGGGGATGCTTCCAAACACTTTATTAAGGTACATAGCCTTCCTTAAGATGTTTCTTGACCAATCTGAGTAGCTCAAATGCCATTTCATACTTATAATCAACTTGGAGCTTCACATCATTAAACATCTGATATAGTGTGTGCTTTTGTAGGTGGTTACATCTTCTCAACCAACAGATAATAAAGTATGTTCTGCATTGTTACACAATGAACTCCACAAGAACAATAAAGCTTCTAATTCAGCACTTTAACTAACCCTTGTTGATTCTTCCATACATTATCTTCAAGATGATGTTCAAACATGGTCTTCAAATTAAGATGTAAGAAAATATCCAAATGAATATCCACTGCTTTGTCTCTAAATCTTGCTTTGAACTATACTCGAAAGAACTACAAATCTTCTCTGTCAAAGTTTTTAAGCATGTTTCCCCAAAAGTTAAATACATCGAGAATTACCATCGCTCGATAATTTAAAATAGATTTTTTTCGTCCCTTCTTTGTAGATCCATAGCAAAAAAAAGGTTGGAGATTTGTAGATTAAATGTGTAGCTTCATATTCCATCATCTCCATCATCTGAAATGATTTCCATACATTGCTTAAGCTCTTTAGTTTCTTTATCATCATCCACCTTTTGCTTCTTTGAAGGCTCTTGTTCTAGCTCATCACCTGCTCTTTTAGAACTGCTTTCTTCTCTTGTCTTACTGTCTTCCACCAATTATGGCCTCAAATCAACAAATGTGTATTTACCACACCCTTTTCATTGCTTTATCAAATAACTCTTGAACATTGGCAAAGGACTTAGTCTTTAAGTCTTTGGGCTTCCATCCTGCCATGTTTTTCAGATAGGTACACATTATACTCCTTTGTTGAGCTTTTGTGGGTGGTCTATTTCTCCTTTCTTCTGCTCTCTTGGCTGCAAAGTGCTTCCTTCTTTTCTCCAAGAGTTGTTGAAATCATTTAGACTTTTCTTCAATTGTCAACTCTTCTTGTTCCTCTGCTTGCAGCCTTTGAGCTAATTCATAGTCAGTCTCAACCTTATCCTGAATATCATTCCATTGTGTAATTAAGGCAGCATTGGCTTCTTCTTTTTCTCATTCGCAAATCTCTCTTCGCCCCCGTCATATTAAGGCTTGTAGGCCTTATAGCTACTGTTCATCAAAGAGGACTTGATCTTTCTTCTTCATCTTCAAAGGTTCTTTAACCATGATTCCTTTACCCTTGTCCTTTGAAGAAGTTATTGGTGTAGATGCCATTGGCTCTTGCTCTTGAATAACAAACCCTTTAGCCTTGGGTCTTGTAACAGCAGTTGTAGTTGTTGTAGCAGCAGTTGTAACAGCCTTGGGTTTAGTACTCTTTAATTCTGCCAGTGCTTGAGCTAAAGTCATGTCAACATCGGATAAATCTTTGGCAGCACTAACTGAAATTGTACTTGTAGTTGTAGCAACATTAACCACAGGCTCTTCAGTTTCTACAAACACCTCATCACCATCAAGATCATGCATTCCAAACATATCAGGATCAATATCAAAATGAGTACCATCCAAGGTGATGTCATCATCATCATCAACATCAATATCATGAATTTTCCTCCCCTGTTTGGATGCATCCTCCTGATCACCCAAAGTAGCTTCATCATCTGAGGAATCAATTCTAGCAGACAGACCAACCTTGTATAACCTTTTAAGACCATAGTTACTTGACTTTTCTTTCTCATCTAGCTTCTTAACTCTCTTTGTTTTAGACGTAATCTCCTGTGCTTGGAGCAGTCTTGTGTTTCCGCAGTCAAGAACTCTTTGTTGCAATTTGGTACAAAAGTCTATCAATTCCTTTAGTTGCAGACTATCCTCACCACTTCGAGGTGTGTTAACTCCTGCGAGCAGTGGATCATTAGAAAATTTAGATACATTCTCAGACCTAGTCTGAGCAATGGTATCCCCCATGGTGTCGTTGGCGTCGGGGACCACCACCTGAACTAGTTCTAATGGAACTGGTTCATAATTAGGTGATTTCCGTTGGAAGTTGGGTCTAGTGATTTTACCTCCGAGTCATGCACCTACATCAAGCCAGTAGCCATAGTGGTAGCACCTTTCTAAACTGTCATCCATCCTCCTTATAGACAGTACCAACACCTCATCTGCACATTCTCCACAAGAAATACTAGACAGAGGTAACTCAAGTCCTTGTTCTTGGGTTTCTTAAGGATCTATTTCCTTTGAGGTTTGATGGTTAAAGGTGGAAATAATGGTAGGGTTGTGTGATGGAGAATCAATTGCATGTGGTCAAGAACCTCAACCCAGTTCCTCTATTGAGCTTTGCACTATCATAGGTGAGAAACAAGGGTGTTACTCAAACTCTAACCAGAAAATGGTCCCTTTCCTTTTGCCTCTTCAATATTAGTCAAAAACCTTCTTTGTTGAGATAGTGCAAAAATATAAATTCTGTTGGTGTGATTTGTCCAATCCTCATCCATCATCATAATATCATCCCTTCCATGTGATTATAATATCCCAAAAATACTTGCATAAAATTCTTTTTGGATAAACAACTTTAGAATTTTTTGCCTAGAACTATCCAAGTTCTTTCTCATAATGCTTTTTTTATTGCTTTCAAAAATATTACTTGGAAAAAAGTTTGAACTTTTTCTAATTTGGTTTGTTGGTCTAAAAAAAAAAAACAAATAATTGCAGGCAAGAGCGGGCACGCGGCGGAGGAAGGCCATGGAGTTGCTGCTTACTACCATAATTCATTTCCATGGTTCATTCCATGCCGTAGTCTTAGGCACTTAAAGGCATTGCAAAATAGTATGGATACGGAATTACTATTATTGGGAAGAGAAGACATAATGATGATGGCCTAATACTAGAAAGTAAACTTCATCTTCTGTGACAAGTTATTTTTTCACACATTACCCCATTCTTCTTGAAAAGTTCTTCTTCTCTCTGTTCTAATCTTACAAACATTGGTAGCATTCATTGAAATTTTAATTAAAAGGCAGGACAATAAGCCACAATAAACCAAACCCACAAAAAAACAACTATCAGCATCTTCCAGTTGAAGATCTCAATTCTTACAACAGTTGCTTCAGTTAAGATATCCTTCTTTCTAACCATTAGGGCTTTGTAAACTGTTGTAACGCAATTGATCCGTTTTTTTTTTTACCTTGACAGTGGGGCCCCAAGACTTGTTCAATAAATACCTGAAGTGTATAATTATAGTAGGGGATTAATTTAAAATAACTATTAACGTTAAAAAAAAAAAAAAACATATCTGATTTATTGAACTTTAATACTGAGCATTCAAAAAAACAACAAACTTGTTCAAAAACCAACACCCCTCACGTTTCCAGTGGGTTTATCCCAAAAATGCGCTAAGTAATGAAGTAACAGCAAATTGTAGGGGTCTCCATTGTGTTGGGTTATGATGATAAATGATGAAAATTGAGTTAGGGTTGATATTTATTATAAGAAGTATAATGAAAGATTGAAATCCAATTAAAATGATTAGATGGTGAACCCTTAATCGAAGTATTTAGATTAAACTACCCCACAACATTAACGTTCACAGTAGTTGTGAAGTTATGCCTACAGCATTAACTTATAACAGTATATAGTTATGCCTAGCAGCATTAACTTATAACAGCAGTAGTAAGTTTATGCCTAACAGGATTAACTTATAACAGCAGTAGTAAGTTTATGCCTAGCATCATTAACTTCGCTCAACAGTAGTAAGTTATGCCTGGCAGCATTAACTTTGAGTTACCAGCATTAACTCCTATTCCATTCCAAACAGCTTGTTCATCATCAAATTAACATTTTGACACACAAAAACTCTTTATCTGTTTTTGCTTTCTCTTAATTCTTTTAGCTTATAATTCTCTCTGTCTATTTTTGCTTTCTCTCAATTCTTTTAGCTCACAATCTCTCTGTTTGTTTTTAATATATTCAACTATCTTTGTGTTTTTCAGCTCACAACTTCTCTTAATTATTTTACTCACCAAATCACTCTGTCTGTTTTTATCACAAATCTCTCTTTCTATTTTTGATCTTACTAATTCTCTCTATTCTTTTACCTCACCATTTTCTTAATCAGGACTTTAAAGATTGAGTATTTCAATACTAGCACTCAATATAAAATCTACTTACATCAAATGCTTTTGAAAGCAAATCTGTCAATATTCTTGTCAGTATAATCCTGATCATTTGGAATTAGTTTCTTTTTCAGTGGAATATCTATTTCTTTTCATTGCAATCTCTAATAAAATGATGTCTGATCTATATATGCTTTGTTTTTGAATAAAAATAGGATTCTTAATTATGCATATAGTACTGTTATTATCAATAAAGATCTTGGTATGCATAAAAGTGTATCCATAATCAAGTAGTTGATTTTGGATCCAAAGCACTTGTACACAGCAACGTGAAGCAGCTACATATTCAGCCTTTGTTGTGGAATTAGCAACCACAGTCTGCTTCTTGCACTGCCATGAAATCAATCTACACCTAAAGAATTGACAACCTCCTATTGTGGACTTCCTATCTAAGCTTGCTCCAGCATAATCACTATCAGTGTATGCTACCAAATCAAAAGGTGAATCTTTTGGATACCAAAGGCCCAATTTAGGTTTACCTTTTAAGTATCTAAAAATTCTTTTCACAGCATGACGATGTGACACTTTTGGGTTGACTTAGTATCTTGCACAGTCACACACTGCAAACATAATATCAGGTTTTGAAAAAGTAAGATACATCAATGAACCAATCATTGATCTATATAAATGAACATCCACTTCTTCACCATCTTCTTCCATGAACAAAAGCTTTTGAGTTTCCATTGGTGTGCTTGCTGTCTTAACATCAGTAAAACCAAATTTCTTTAAAATCTCAGTTACATACTTGTCTTGACTGATAAAAATTCCATCCTCCTTTTGCTTTACTTGCAGTCCTAAAAAGAATGTGAGTTTACCCATAGAACTCATCTAAAACTTCTTATGCATCATCTTCTCAAATTCAGTGCATAATGACTTCTTTTTAGAGCCAAAAAGGATATCATCTACATATACTTGAACTAACAGAATATCACTTTTGTCCATTTTGATAAACAAAGTCTTGTCTATCTTTCTTCTCTGAAACCCATTGTCCAACAAATAAGTTGACAAGGTTTCATACCAAGCTGAGCTTGATGTAGTTCATAAAGTGCCTTTTCTACTTTGTATACTCTGTCAGGGAAGTCTGGATCTTCAAATCCTAGTGGTTGACAAACATAGACTTCCTCTTCAATCTTACCATAAAGAAAAGCACTCTTGACATCCATCTGGTACACCACAAAGTCTTTAAATGAGGCATAGGCTATGAAAAGCCTAATTGCTTCAATTCTGGCAACAGGGGCAAAGACTTCATCATAATTTATCCCTTCTTCTTGTGTGTACCCTTGAGCAACCAATCTTGCTTTGTTCTTTATCACAATGCCTCTTTCATCCTTTTTATTCCTGGCAAACTATGAATACTAAATAAAAAATGTGATATCTAGATCTATGTCGTAAAGTTCCTTTTATACACCAAGGAAACCCTAATGGGCTTACAAAATGCGTCAAGTGATATGATCTTTCTATAAGTAAAACAAAATCTCTTAACCAAATAAGTTATACATATTCATCTTTACAATAATTGAATACTTTATCTCATAAGTATGTCTTGTTCTTAATCAACCTTTATCTCTTCTCTGATATGTCTTTGATCTCATCTCTGACAGCATTAATCCTTCAGCCCCCATTTGTAACAGACAACAAGCAGCATAACTACTAAAGTTCCTCTGAGCAGTACTAACATACACTAGCGCTTACTTAACTTTAGTACTGAATTGAACTACTTATATATTTTTAGTCTTCATCTCTGAGCAGTCTTAACTTCTACTAGCAGCATTAACTTTATACTAACAATACTAATTATACTAACAGTAGTAACTAGCCGTAGTAACTTTATACTACCAGTATTAACTACTTAGCATAATTTTCATTAGTATTACCAACAACACTAAGTTAAGCATGACACACTAATATATACCTGAGGAGTAGTAACTTTAAGAATCATCTTGAAGTCTTTTAAACCCAACAATCCTCCTTAAACTTGATGTTTATCTTCTGAATCTTCAAGTTTCATTAAAAGTCTTCACCATCACCAGGAGGATGTATTCAAACACTTCATTGACCCTTTTCCTGCTTTTTCATGAGTTTGAGTAGTTGATAACACATCTTATTCCAACGGTCAGCTTAAAGCTTTTTGTTCAAGCATGTTTTTTGAGATTTGATAATGGTGGTATGGGATATCTTTTTTTCTCACAACCCACAATAAAGAATATTAATTTCAAAATCCCTCCCTCAACCTTACAAAGTGCATCACTACAATTAATCAAACGCTTCCAAACAGTCACTTTGTATCCTTGTAGATTTCTCCATACTTCACTTTTAATGTCAGGTTCAAACATTACTTTCAAATCACCCCATAACACTCTTTCATATTCATCAACTGGCTTGTTTATTCCATGATTTTCTTTGACTAACTTCCAGACAGTTTCTAAGTCCTTCTCTGATCAATACTCCTGAACATCCCTAATCCATTGTTGAATATCTTTTTGAACTTCCATCAGCTCTTATCATTGATAGAATCCGATTGTCCTCTTAACAATCATTTATTTAACATCATTGAGGGTTTGTGGCTAGAGGTAAGCATCAATTGCTTTTCCCTTCACTTGAACTATCTCCCATATGGCCTCTTCATTTTCTCCTCCTCTATCTGATCAATTTTCAGCTTCTACATGCTCATCTATCTTCTGCTTCTTTGACTTATCAAGAACAGAGGAAAACTCGTCCCCTGCTCTTTTAGAACTTTCCTCTGTTCTTGTCTCACTACCTTTCACTACTTTAGAATTCATTTCCATAAAAGTATTTTCTCTTTTCATCTCCTTATCAAACAACTTCTGGATTTCATCATAGCTTTGCTCTTCAACTGACTATGTTTGAATCCAGTCATATTTTTCAAATAGAGGACATTTTGATTTCTCTTTTGAGCTTGGTAGGTGCTTTCTTCTTAGTCTCTTTACTCAAGCTTTGCAAAGAATTTCTTATCTTCTGGTTCATGAGCTTCTACAAACAATCTTGATCCTTTCTTCAGATGGTTAATTTTACACCCTGTTCTTCTGCTATACCTCTGAGCTAATTCAAAGTCTTCCCATCATACTAGTGTGTATCCCATGATTTCGATCAAAGCAATGTGAGCTTCTTCTTCATTTGCTAAGCAAGCCTGCACTTTCTCTTCTATAAAGTTCACTTGCAACTGAGCTTCAAATTTCTAGCCATCTAATCATCAAGAGAAACTTGATCTTCTTCTTCAAAGTACTTTAGTTCACCATTTTTTCCTTTGCCTATTGTCTTATACTTGTGTAAGTTGTGATTGTAAGAAAAAAATATTTTTGTAGCCGCAGTACTTGTCTACCTGATCATGACAGATAAATTCCCATTAGCCCTGGTCTAACATATTAACATGTTGTAAGCATCAGTTGTAACAGGCTTGGGTTTTGCAGTTTTAATCTCAATCAAAGTTTGAGCAAGAGTCAATTCGTCTGGAATTACAACACTGGCACTGGCAGTAGTAACTACTTCAGCAGTACTAACTGGAATTGACTTTGTAGTTGTAGCAACACTAACTACAGGCTCTCACCACCCATTCATAACTTAGATTTCCTGCTCTACTAACACACCGTTTATCAAATTTCAGGTTGTCATCATTCGTTACTCTTTAGTCCTCATTCACCAAGATTACTTCTGCATCCCAAAGCAATCCAAGATCTTCAATTTTTCCTCCCTATTTAGATGCATCCTCCTGAGCACCTAAACTGGCATCATTAGAGGATTCTACCCTGCTAGAGGAACCAACCTTTCTTAACCTTCTTAGCCTTGAAGTTCTTGACTTCCTTCTCTTTTCTAACTACTTGACTCTTTTCTTTAAACTAGTAATCTCCTTTGCTTGAGCAGTCTTGGCTTTCTCCAAATTAAGGACCTTCTCCTGTAGGTTGGTACACAAACTCATCAATTCAGCAAGTTGCATTATATCCTCACCACTTGGAGGTGGATTATAAAGATCGATAGAACTCCTTAGATCGTTTAAGCTCAGTTTGATTAGAACTTATATCTAGGATTAACAATAACAATGATAACAATATGCAGATCAAAATTAAATAAAGAACATCAATGTTTTGTGAACAAGTTTTATTACCAAACATCCACCAAGCCTCAAATCTATATGATCAATATAGATCGGTTACCACCTGTAACATGGATTAGGGAAACCTTAATTACCTTGAGGCTACACCACACAAACTAGACGTCTACATTGATCCAGTGTACACACACACATGTTTTTCTAGATACTAAAACTATGTGTCTATGATCTCTTTGATATAGCACCCAAACTGGCATCATTAGAGGATTCTACCCTGCTAGAGGAACCAACCTTTCTTAACCTTCTTAGCCCTGAAGTTCTAGACTTACTTCCCTTTTCCAACTGCTTAACACTTTTCTTTAAACTAGCAATCTCCTTTGCTTGAGCAGTCTTGACTTTCTCCAATCCAAGGACCTTCTCCTATAGGTTGGTACACAAACTCATCAATTCAGCAAGTTGCATTCTATCCTCACCACTTAGAGGTGGATCATAGGAAGGGATAGAGACATGTTCCTCAGGAGTAGCCTCTTTAGTAGTAGGCTCTGTAGGAGCACTGTCTTGCCTTTGTTTCCTTCTTGTTTTTTTCTTTTGAGGTTTTGAGGATGATAGTTGAGTGATAATGGGTATGGAATAGGAATCAGTAGGAGTAGCTAAATCTACACCCATGTCTTCTGTTGCTTGAACCATCATTGTGGAGAATAGTGGTGTAACCCTTCTAGAAAAACCCTTGCATGGTCTCTTCATGTTAGCAAACACCTTCTTGGTGTGGTAAGGTATAACATAAACCCCTTTGTGCTTGGACATTCCCTCTACTTGTTTGTCCAGGAAGACTTGTACAAATCTTGGGTACATGAGAAATTTTATTCCACCATCCAAGTTCTTTACCATATTGTCAAAAATGTACTTGTAAAGGTTGAATTTTTAGTTTGTGGCAAGGCATATGATAGCAGATGCCATAGTGCTACTAAATTCATTCCAGGATGTAGTCTTAGCACTAAGGCATTGCAGTATGGTATGGATAAGAAATTTCTATTAGGATGAGAAATAAGCTTTATAGAATGTAAGCTTTTGAGTAAGATTTTCATACCCCATTCTTTCTAATTCTGCAAAAATGGCAGCAGTGGGTAGACAATCTGTTCCTTCAGCATCATCCAACTTAAGATCACTCCTTATACTTGTCTCAAAGATGATTACCTTTTTCTTATCTACTAGGGCTTGTATCTGTCGTTCCCCATTAACTGTTTTGACCTTAGCAGATGTCCATAACTGTTCAATACAGGTAGTATAAATGGTTAGATTAACCGTTAACGCATATTGAATAGAACTTACATTTAGAAAATCAATAATTTCCTCAAACCCATTACTTTATTTGGGTTTTTCCAAAAATGCAACTAAATTGTGAGTTTCAGCAAACTTTGGGGTTGACATTGTGATGGGTTTTGATGATTAAAGATGAAATCGAGTTAGGGTTTATGATTAGAGAGGATAACAAGGTGTACAATCGAATGAATGAGTGATTGAAACCCTTAATCGAAGTATTTATGAACTCACCCTCAACAGCATTAACTTGAACTGACAGCATTAAGTTAAGCCTAACAGTATTAACTAACCCAACAGTAGAAAGTTATGCCTGGCAGCATTAACTTATGCCTAACAGTAGTAAGTAAATGCCTAGCAGCATAAACTAATACGGGCAGCAGTAAATTAAGCCTAACAACATTAACTTAAGCCTAGCAGCATTAAGTTTTAAGCTGAGCAGCATTAACTTTAAGACACCAACATTAACCCTAATTTCTTTCCAAAAAGCTTTTCCATCATCAATTTTGATTCTCACAAGCTCTCTTTCTGTTTTTTATCTCACTTTATCTCTCAATTCTTTTGGTCACTAAGTCACTCTTTCTGTTTTTGTTTCACACATCTCTCTTTTCTTTTTGCTCACAATATCGGACAGTTTTATACAAATACCATTAATTCCTTTAGTTTCATACTGTCCTCCCCACTTCCAAGTGTGTTAACTCTTGAGAGAGGTGGATCATTAGACTATTTAGATGCAGCCTCAAACCTAGTTTAAGCTTCTGCACCCCCAAAATGGTAACTTGGCACCTGGGACCACTACCTGAACTAGTTCCCTGAGGAAGAGGATCATTAAGTGTTGTCATAGATTGGGTCCTATTTATGTTACCACCGTTCTGCTCTGCCTCTAAGCTAGAAGCAGTAGTGGTAGCCCTTTCTATTCTGTCTTCCCACTCCTTATAGACAGTTTGGCTTTCCTAGGTTTGTGGGTCTTTTTGAGTTAAGATGATGATAAAATAGTGATTGGTTCTTCATTAAAGAGTTGAGCAGATATGGATGTGTGTTGGGGATTAGTGGGCTGTCCTGGCCCTTCATCCACTTCTGCTTAATGATACATTACCTTTTATCCAATCTTAATTAACCTCCCTTCAAACAATACTTCAAAGATTAAGTAATCCAATGCTAGTAATCAGAAAGTTAAACATGCTAACATCAAAAT
>BQNB010128661.1:0-19243 GCA_026074375.1 Tanacetum coccineum
TGGTATCAGAGTCACGTCGCTCTAGTTTTTAAACAAATGGTTTTTAAAGTAGAGTACGATCCATGTATCAAATTACCCATGAAGGGGGATTAAATATGAAAAGTGTTTTGTTGCTTGATTCGTGCTAGTTTTGTTGTTAAATATACCTTGTATACTATCTTGAATGAAAATCTTCTCAAAAATCTTGGAAGTGTCAATATATGTCTTTCTAAGTCTTAAGAATAGAAATGATGTATAAAACACGAAATTTATGTGCGGGAACAACTTCTTAAAGTCCTACGTTCTATAGTTAAGTCACAAAATGATTTTCTACAAAAAATCTATTTTTGGGTCACTGATGGCGGTCCCCTAAATGTTAGGACGGCCCCCTAATATATCTGGGAGTCGTCACCTTTTCGAGGGCCATCTGTCTGTTTCGTCAGAATTTGGCAAACTTTGAAAAATCTTATAAAATCAATCGTAAGTCCGTAGAAGTCTTGCCACCCGTCATTTAAAGGTAATTGAGTCTATTTTCATTTAAAAATACTTCCAAGTAGTTATTCCATACTTAAGTCAGCCAGAACTGAAAAATACTACATAGAGGTCAAAACTTTATGTTTTATTTTGACGTAAAACTTGTAGTTTACCTTTTCTTTCAAGTCAAACATTTCTAGTCGATGTATCTTTGAAAAACGGTGTATTTATCTTTTCAAACCATTCATCTTGATTAATTTTTGAAATGGGAAGGAAATTATTTTATTTTCAAATAAAATCAAGCTAAGTATACAACGTTGTATCTAATACACAAAACAACGACATATATCTTTATGTGTATGCTAGATGATTATGTGTGTTTACATATGTTTTAACTTTGTTAATATATATTAATAAGTAATTATTACTATTTGAAATTGAGCTACTTATATATCTAAACACACGTGCCATGTACGCTATGTGTTTGTTAATAGTTTTTCGAATTATGTCTGATAGGAATTATCTTAGATCTCTTGCGTTAAGTTGCAAAATTGTTTGTGCATTGCATATAAGCATAGATAGCTATATTTAAAAATGTTACATAAACATCTTATAAATTATTTTAAGTGTAGAAACCTACTTAGGAATGAGAGCTCAATAGTTTGTCAAGTGTGTGGGAAAATATTATCATAAGATCATATGTTAAAACCTGTTACCAAAATATTTCCAGCACGTTAACTCTTTTCCAACAAGATGTCTAAATTTTTTCATCATCTTGACTTGTTTGACCATGGGTTGGTTAAACAAAATAAAAGATTGTATTAATACATTAGTAATTAAGTAAAACAAAATGTATTTTTAAACTTTGCTTGTGCTTGCAATGTTCTAACACACACATAATTATATTACTTTTATAAACATATAGTATTTTACAAAATATATGTGTTGTATTAAAATGGTTAGGAAATCATTTATATACTCATAAAATGTCAAAAACTATGCATACTATACATAACAACAAATAGTTTTTCGCACAAGCAAAATATATGATAACCTTGAAGTAAGAAATTAACTTGCTATCATTCATCAACCTCACGCTACAACTAGTCTTAGGATTAATGGAACACACTATGAAAATCTTTATTTGTTTTCTTTCAAAAGAGTGTTCGTGAGGGTTGATAACATCAAATATTTGATACTTTTTAGTGTCAATCTTCCCCTAAAAATACTTGCAATTGTCTTATAAATACTTGAATTTGATACTTTTATGGGTATTTTGTTATTTTCAGGTAAAATGCAAGTATATGACAAGAAACACGGGAAAAGGACCAAAAAATGAAGAAAACACAGATTCTTACGAGACTTTACGGCGTAATCCCTATGATAGTGTTACGCCGTAACCTATTCAAGGCAAGACACTAACAAGGTTACGGTGCAACCACACACAAGTTTATGTCGTAACATTAATAATATGGAAGGATGAGCTATCTATTACGGTGTAATGTGTACACTTGATTACGCTGTAACATCCTTTAAGCCTACAAGATGAAAAGTACGCGTCAGCAGTTTACGGTGTAAATCCATAAAAGGTTACGCCGTAAACTATTTGAAATCTATAAATATAGGCCTAATTTAGACAATTTGATATCAACCATTCCACCACAGATCTAAGAGGTGATCAAGGCCTCCATAGCTCGAAGAATTCCGCAAGAAGTCCAAGGGAGATCACACTTAATTTACTTTTGTATTTAATCATTCTTAAACCACTCCTGTAAGAATTATGAGGTTTACAACCATGATTATCTTTATTAATTCTTGCTTTGTTGTTGTTATAAGCGGCTAAGCACTTCAAGTGCTGGCCTAGTCATGGATCTACTATTGTTATAATATTCATTTCCTGTTAGACCATGGTTTTGTTGGATATCCTTTTGACTATCGTGTAACCCTAGGTTTTGGTAGTATTGCAGGTGGTTTAAATCATGTTAATCCTGTTATTAGATTACCACTTGAACATGGGATTAGCAGGGTACTAGGGAAGGATGATCATTCTACCCCTAGTGTAGGAAATAACACTGTTACCGCCTCTATCAATTAATATACTTAAAAAGCACATGAACTCTTTCAAAGAGGGTTAATAATCTTAATAGGTTATTAGACTAGTTCTTGGGATAGTTAAGATTAATCACTATGAGCTGGTTGCCCTACCTTCGTGACTTTCGAGGGATTCAAGATCGCAGGAATTATAGGGCACACTAAAGATATCTATTAAGTTCTACCGACTTTAGAAACCACCAATGAAACAATGATGTAACATTGCACAGGAAAACGTAGTTATCGCGATAGTAAGGAAATGGCTAGGCTAGCACGCTTCTCTCCCTAATAACTTCTATCACTTTTAATTTTCGTATATTTACTTTCTTGTTAATCTCAAAATCAATCTTAAAACTACTTTAAAATGTGACACTTCAAATTAAGACTAATTGACACTTAGCTCTTGGGACGACCTCAGATTTATCATCTCTAGACTATTCACGGCTGGGTTCTTTGCCCGATAGTGCGTTTGTGAAGGTAGAACGAGTTTTATAAAATTAAAACTTGGTAAATAATATTTAAAAGAAAATACGCATCATGTTTTTGGTGCCGCTGCTAGGGAGCTAAAAATTAGTAATAATTTGATTTTTTGTATATATTGTATTCTTTTGTAAATATATTCTGCTAGTTTTTCTTGTAAGTTTTGCAGGTTCCAGCAGCTAGGAGGCACATTACCCCTTATTATTACTAGGTGAGGTTTAAGCCTAATGTTCCATTTTCATCTCATTCTACAAAAATCCACCAAAAATATTGAGTGTGCCGTTAGTATTGACTTTAGAACTCGGCATGTACATCATTTTGAGACCTAATTGATTAGTAGGAATAGATAGTTCGAGAAGGCAACATTTAGGAATTCACCTAAATAAGCCTATATGTGTGTGTTTATCTACTTGTTACACTGATTTGTTGACATCCCGTGTTAAAAACCCTTTTGTTACACTCATCATTAGTGTAAGATACCCCTAGATCACCCGTATTGAGCCAATCTATGTGTTCACCCAATATTATGTTTCGTTAAACCATTTTGCCTTAGCCAACCCGGTAGTCTATATTTATCCTTGTGTAGAAATTTCCGGCTACCTAAGTCCATGGTTCAGGAAAATGGTTTGAAGATTAGCACTTTTATTGAAGACATATTATTATGATCATGGAAGACCCCTTGGTATTTTCACTTTCGATACTGTTTATCTTAAGTGGGGGGATATGTTATCTATATCCAGGAGTATTGTAAAAAGAAAAAAGAAAAAGGTGATGCAACTATAAGCCACCTAATGTGATAACTCCTGAGGTTGGTTACGTGTTATAAAACCAACTAAGTATAAAGGTGGTGAAACTATAAGCCACCTAGTGATTTTGAGGATGGTGCAACTATAAGCCATCCAATGTTATGAAGAATGGGTTAGTATGCTCCATAAGATCTCATTATTAGCTAACCCAATGTGAAGATATGATCAAGTTTTTGCACTTGAAGACTTGGACTATGGATGGACAGTAGCCGGTTATGGATACCTTAGAATATATATGACTATTTGTTTCGTGTTTTTATCTTAACACCAATTAAATGTGTATCCCATGTCTATCCTAACCCTTATAAACCTGTGCTATGTCACCCATGTTGCCTTTAAGAATTGTTTTGACCCTAACTCTAACTGGTGCAGATTTGTGTACTCTTCAAGATTATGATAGAATACATACTATGACTGTGCAAATGAGCGATCACCCTGAAAATGAACACTTAAGACTAGTTAAGAGTTGAGTGATTTTTGATCCCCTTTTCGTGAGGTGTTCGGCTTTGATGTTTCTAGCATAAGTCTTTTATAAATTCATTTCTTTGAGTTAAATTAGAGAAATCTTTTTATAAACTATTCTATAAGGTCTACTTGAAGGCAAGCAGAAGTCAAGTGGGGGGATATTTGATAACATTAAATATTTGATATGTTTTAGTGTCAATCTTCCCCTAAAAATACTTGAAATTATCTTATAAATACTTGAATTCCAAAACCCGAAAAAACTTACAATCCAAAAATACGACATATTCTCTCCCATAGTCCCCACTCCCAAAAGAACCTAAAACCAAACCCACGCCAAACCACCTCTAACTCAAAACAGACAGATCTCAACAACACCACTACTGTCTCCGAAACATAGACCTATAAATAAAACATTTCAGCCTTTTGTCATCCTACACGGGCCCCACAACACACCGCAACACAAACACACCGATTACCACATCACCCACCCAGATTAAAAATAAAAAAAAAAATTAAGTTAACCCATAAACCTTCAAAATCACAAATAGTAACCCGCACCCCCCACTCCTAAGCCAAAAAAAACCAACACCCCTCCACAAATACACCAACCACCCCCCACCCCCCACACGACCCCCCCCACCACCCCCCCACACACCCGAACACGAACACACCCCAATTCACCCACCCCCCCCCCACACCACCCGCTATAAACTAATTCCTCCAATCCCACACCGACCCACCCCCTCCACCCCACACATACTACCACATAAAATCAAAGAATGCCCCAACCACACCGCCCCCACTCACGACTACCCACCTAACAACGACTGAAATCATGTACACCTACCACCCCCAACCCCCAATCTATACCCTCATAACGGCGTTCGAGAGCCTTTCCCCCCCTCCCCCCCCACATCTTCACCCTCATCCTCCACTCTTACCCATAAATAAAATCATCTTTTACCCCACCGACCTCCCTAAAAGCCGCCACACCCAACCACTGCATCTGAACTTTCTACATTCAAACCTTTTAACCACTCTACACACGGGCAAACGCACCAAGGACCCCCCGAGCCAACCTCCTCCCCTGTAGGCAAATCTATTGACATAACACGCAACACTCCACAAACTGATCTGCTACTACAACTAAATAAATCACACAAACCAAACCACCTCCCACTTCCCCCCCTCCCCAATCCCACTCCCCCTCACCCCCCCACCACCACACCTCCCCACCGCGCTATTCCCCCCCCCACACCTAAACACCCTATCCACCCCTCACTCTTACCCCCCACACTCAAGAACCCCTCATGAACTTCTTTTGCCCCTTCCCTCCTTCCGCCCCCCCGCACCACATCTACACAATCAAGAAACACTACATTAGTATAAAACACAACATATTCACTCCAACATACTCACACACCCTCATCCACGCCCACACCTACAGCAATACACAAAACTAGCGGACAAACCTCACTCAACCCCACCACTAACTCACATTACTCCCCCCCCCCCCCAACCCGACCGCGCCCAAACAACCGCCCAGCCAACCCTCCAGTAGAAAATCCCCTCGACTTCCACCCCCCTATCCTTCACAAAAAAAACCATTCCCCCGCGCCCACCCGATAACCCATCCCAACCCCCCCCCACTCAGATCGTAAAAAAGATGCACGACAAATATCATACAAAATACTCAACCAGCCTCAATACTCGATTCTTCTCCCCTACTAGAAATCTACCCTCAGACACGAACACCCCTCACCCCCCCCCGCCCCCCAGCCTACCCAGTAACCACGACCATCCATCTTCTTCCACCCCTTAACCACCCCCCCGTAATTCCCTCCCCCCACCCCACACTAACCCATACTAATACTACACCCCTAACCGCATAAAGAAAACTTACGGCTCCCCCCCCCCTCCCCGCCACGCCTCCATCCCAACCACTACATTCACACACATAAGAAAAACGTCAGACTTTCTATCTAATCTAACAAGGTGTATTCACCCCTCCTCGTCCCCCTCTCGAATCCCCCTCTTCCAACTCCCATACTTTTCTTCACCACCGCCCCCCCTCTCCACCCACTAGTCAATTAATGACAAGCAAACCAACTCTACGACCTATGGTTCCTCAGTTAGTAAGACCATGAATTGCTCCCCGCCTCGATCATTTTAATCTCTCATAGTCCATCCTCCCCCCGTCTCCCACCGACCCCAAATTATCTTCTATTATCCTACTCCTTAACCCCTGAAATCCCCACGCTCACATGCTAATCATGGACTACCTACTACCCAATCAAAGATAGAACGGAAGCCCCAGCGACCCCGCAGGGGTCCACCCCATCAAACCTACGCCATAACACGCTATCAATAACTACCAAACCTAAACTCGTGTCCCCCCGCTTAACCCCTCACTCCTATCCCTCTTCCCTCCCACTCGTCTAACTGTCCCCCTCACTTGTTTTTCTTAGTTTATTTTTCAATTTCTCCCCTCCCCCGCCCCGCCCGTTCCCCCCCCCCCGCTCCTCCACTATCTCCCTCTCCCCCGCCCTCCTTCCCCGCCCCCCCTCCCATCATCCCCTCCCCCCCCCCATCCCCATCCCCCCCCTTTTCCCCCTTCCCCCCTATCCCCCCCTTTCCCTCACATTTGTTCTGTTATCATCACCCCCTTCCCTCCACCGCCACCCCCCCCTATATACCCCAACCCCCCTCTCCATTTACTCTAATCCACTCGACCTCCCCCCCTCACCTCCCCCCTCCCCCTCCTCCCCCTCTCCCTCTCCCGCCGCCCCGCCCCCCCCCCCCACCCTCCCCCTCCCCCGCCCTTCCTCTTTCCTCCCTCCGCCCCCCCGCCCCCGCCCCCCCCCCACCGTGTTCGCCCGTTTTCCGCCCCTTCGACCTCATCCCCCCCGCCCCCCCTCCCCCCCTCCCACCCTCCCCCCAACACTCATCCCCAATCCCCTCTCCGTCTCTACTCATTACCCCCCTCCTCTTTCTAATCATTCCCCCCAACCATTCCCCTCTCTCCTTCCATCCCCACAGTCATTATGTTTCAAATCAATATAAAGATAGTAATCCCCCCCCCGCAGCCTAGCAACATAAATACCCACCCAGCCCCTCCCCAAGAAAAACTCGAAGCAAACCCGCACCGCCAACATCCACCCCCCACCAAGCCATGCGAACTGGCCGGCCTGTCCCGCCACCCCACCCCCCCACCCAACGCATACCCAACCCCCTCCCACCCCCCCCCACACCCCCCCCCCCCAAAAAAAAATAGCAATCAAGACCACATCAATTAAATAATATAAAAGATAACTACAAAAACAAAAAAATAACAACAACAAAAACAAAAAAAAAGACTCCACACCCCACCCCTCCCCCCACCAAGAACACTAAAACATGTACAAACAAACTAAAAATATAAGCAACAACACCCCCCCCCACCCCCCCCCCACCCCCCTTTGCCCCGCCCCCCCCCCCCCCCCCTCCCCCCCCCCACCCTCACCCCCCCAACCCCACCGATGCCCCGCACACGCCCCCCCCGCCCCCACTCCCACCCCCACCTCACCCATTAACCTTCACCCAGTAAATCCCTTAATCTCCCAAAAAAAGCGACCACTAAAACATCACCGGGCAGCCCCGCAAGGACACAAACACAAACGTGCACCAGACAACACAAAATATGGTGGATAATTAAACACTATAACCATGAGACATAGAAAAAAGCAAAACCACAACAGGTAGAATCTGCAACAATAAGCCCACCAAAAGACAACCACCTGCACAGGAAGACGTACAACCCGAGATCATAAAAACCAACTAATAATACAGAGTGAAACAGATAAGCCACCAAGTGCTAACAAGCAGGAAGGTTAACTATAAGTGCCATCCAAATTAATAGAAGAATGGGTTAGATAGATCTACCATAACGATCACATTAATCCATAACCCCAATCTGTGAAGAAAGATCACAAGTATCTCTGCACTTGAAAGACTCTGGACTACAGGATGTGAGGACAGTAGGCCGTGTTATAGGTTAGATTATATATGACTATTTGTTTTGTGTTTTTATCTTAACACCAATTAAATGTGTATCCCATGTCTATCCTAACCCTTATATCACCCAATAAACCTGTGCTATGTCACCCATGTTGCCTTTAAGAATTGTTTTGACCCTAACTCTAACTGGTGCAGATTTGTGTACTCTTCAAGATTATGATAGAATACATACTATGACTGTGCAAATGAGCGATCACCCTGAAAATGAACACTTAAGACTAGTTAAGAGTTGAGTGATTTTTGATCCCCTTTTCGTGAGGTGTTCGGCTTTGATGTTTCTAGCATAAGTCTTTTATAAATTCATTTCTTTGATTTAAATTAGAGAAATTTTTTATAAACTATTCTATAAGGTCTGCTTGAGGGCAAGCAGAAGTCAAGTAGGGGGATATTTGATAACATCAAATATTTGATACTTTTTGGTGTCAATCTTCCCCTAAAAATACTTGCAATTGTCTTATAAATACTTGAATTCAACACTTTTACGGTTATTTTGTTATTTTCAGGTAAAATACAAGTATGTGATAAGAAACACGGGAAAAGGACCAAAAAATGAAGAAAACACGGATTCTTACGAGACAATACGATGTAACCCCTACGATAGTGTTACGCCATAACCTATTCAAGGCATGACACGTCACCCAGCAAGATTACAGCATAACTACACGCAAGGTTTACGTCATAACATTATTAATATGGAAGGATGAGTTATCTGAGTTAGCATTACGTGTAGCATGTACACTTGATTATGCCGTAACATCCTTTAAGCCTACAAGATGTAAAGTATGCGTCAGTAGTTTACGTCGTAAACCCATAAAAGGTTACGCCGTAAACTATTTGAAATCTATAAATAGAGGCCTCATTCAGACTATTTGATATCAACCATTCCACCACAGATCTAAGAGGTGATCAAGGCCTCCATAGCTCGAAGAATTCCATAAGAAGTCCAAGGGAGATCACACTTAATTTACTTTTGTAATTAATCGTTCATAAAGCACTCCTGTAAGAATTATGAGTTTTCCAACCATGATTATCTTTATTAATTCTTGCTTTGTTATTGCTATCAGCGGCTAAGCACTTCAAGTGCTGGCCTAGTCATGGATCTACTATTGTTATAATATTCGTTTCCTGTTAGACCATGGTTTCGTTGGATATCCTTTTAACTATCGAGTAACCCTAGGTTTTGGTAGTATTGCGGGTTGTTTAGATCATGTTAATCCTGTTATTAGATTACCACTTGAACATGGGATTAGCAGGGTACTAGGGAAGAATGATCATTCTAACCCTAGTGTAAGAACTAACCCTGTTACCGCCTCTATCACTTAATATGCTTAAAGAGCACAGTCAGAGAGGGTTAATAATATGTATAGGTTATTAGACTAGTTCTTGGGATGGTTGGGATTAATCACTATGACCTGGTTGCCCTACCTTTGTGACTTTCAGAGGATTCGGGATCGCAGGAATTATAGGACAGACTAAAGATATCTATTAAGGTCTGCCGACTTTAGAAAACACCAATGAAACCATGATGTAACATTGCACAGAAAAACATAGTAATAGCGGTAGTAAGGAAATGGCTAGGCTAGCACGCTTCTCTTCTTGATAGCTTCTATCTCTTTTAATTTCTGTATATTTACTTTCTTGTTAATCTCAAAATCAATCTTAAAACTACTTTAAAACGTGAAAGTTCAAATTAAGACTAATTGACACTTAGCTCTTAGGACGACCTTGGATTTACCATCTCTACACTACTCATAACCGGGTTCTCTGCCTGTTAGTGCGTTTGTGAAGGTAGAACGAGTTTTATAAATTTAAAATTTGGTAAATAAAATTTAAAAGAAAATACGCATCAAGGGTCAAGAAAGATTTTAAATACATATCGACTCATTATTCAAACTATGATTGATATTATTATCGAATCTAATTGACAAGTTTTCGAGTATGGACATGAAGTCGGATTCTTATTTGTTTAGCTTTAAGATTATTTCAAAATATAACAAGAGATATTATCTTAAACCTACATACTCAATCACACTCTATTGATATGAAGATGAAGACATCCTCTTCAAAGACGATAAGAATATGCATCAGATCATAACTCACACTTGTGTAAATGATGTCATATAATTGAATGATATGTCGCATCAAAAGCACGTAAACAAGTAAATTGATAAACATAAACAAGCATGCAACGATAAGTATTAGAAATCAAGATATAAGCCGAAAAACCAAATAAAATAAATTTCAAACATTCAGATCATCATCAATAATGGATAATACCCAAAGGTATTATCCTTCAAACATCATAATTAATACAAATAAATTGTTTAGCCAAGGTAAACAAACCAAGTTAAAGAATGTATACCAAAAACCTGAACTAAAAGAAATGGGAAATAAAATAAACAAAAAACACAAGATTACGAAAAGTATAAGAAATGTACACATTGTCCTTTCTATGGATTAATGCGTTTGTAAAGAACTCTTCTGCTCTTTTTCTCTCCCTTTGAAATCAAACTTTTGTAGTTTAGGTATCGAGAATATGATTTAGCACACTTAAAACTTATTTTTGAGTTTTGTATTTATAGGGTCTGGATACGGTGTATTGGGGGTTTCTTGGAGTAGGGACCATGTTTGATATCTTCCAGAATATTCACATACTATATTTCCAATACGGCGTATTGGTCCTTCAATTGGATACGCGTATTAACTTTGTTTCCTTTGTGGTCTTTGTGAGTGTAGGCAACGGATACTCGAAACTTTCCTTGACAAGGATATGGCGTATTGGTCTTTAGAAATAGTAAATCTTCAAAATATCTTCGTTTAAGCTCCAGAATGCGCGCCTTTTGCTAATATTCACCAAGTACTCCATAATTACTGCAATTCTCAATATAAACGATTAAGTAACAATTCTTTGCAATAACTATACAAAATGGGTTAATTACATGGGAAAAATGATGCTATAAAAATAGACGTTATTTGATGTCATCAAATATCCCCCACTTGAATCCTACTTGTCCTCAAGTAGCCGTTTAGAAGTTTATAAAATGGATCAAAGGATATTATCTGTTATAGCATTTATTCGATCTATTACAAGTACACAACCAAACACCTCACGAAATAGGAAGATGAAAACACTCAAATCACTCAACTAATCTATGTTGTAACATGTAACTAATTCGCTCAATTGGCTCGGTCATGATGAGTATTCTAATCATAAAGTTTGGCAATGATAGTACATATCTCCACCGCTAATTCTAAAGAGTTAACAGTTTATGAAGGTAAATATGGGTTTGTATGATAAGGCTTAGGGTTGATTACTCTAACTAATCTTTATCGATACCAATATTTTCTAAGAGTATCGACAAAGACCACACATACACACCCGAAATGACGGGATAGACACATGTGACTGCTCACTCCCACCTCGAATAAGCTACAGAGTTAGGACTAGTAAGAGTAATATAAGTATGGATCTTTCTAACTTGCACCAATATAATAACTACAAGGTAGCTGAGACATGCATACATGGTCGTAATGACGGAATAGTCATCTACGCTCAATCACATCCTCATTCGTGTAAAACCCATGGTTAATAATTAGGAAAGGGAAATAAATTGTTGTTAAATAAAAATTACGAAACAAATATATTAAGTCTAAAATACAAGTTGATCAAAAACGACAACCTAAGTTGGCGTTCCCGTAACGGTCAACTTCCCAATCATCCCATACTTTACATACTTTACAAGGAAAGTGGCGATATCTTCCACTTTATACAATACTCTACATCGTTGATTTATTTAATCACCGAATAATCGAGCAGTTTAAAACAAAATTCGAATCGTGTAATTCCTTCGTAGTTGCGAAATGAATTATCCTGAAAACTTTCTTCTTCATTTTTTGTTGTAATTTTTCTAGAATTTTTTTGATTTTTTGTTTTTTTTATTTTTCTCATTTTTTTTCTAACAACCATACTAACAAACCAGTGTAGTTTTCACCATCTTCACGATCATAATATTTCTGGATGGATCCTTCGATAATTCCTTCATCTTTGACGTACCATAATAGCGATGGTAGTAAAACTACATGATTTTACTATAATAAACATTCCCATTTGCGATGTAGCAAATTCTTCCAACCATACCAAAGAAGAAAATTTAATACAAGACATCGGGAAATAGAAAAATTACACTTTACAGCAACTAGCAACTGTAAATAAACATTAATCTAACAAGCAGGCTAAAGGTGTAAACTTGAAATGAAATAAATATTTGGGTATTTACCTACGGAATGGCTCTACGGGTTTCTAAAAGGGGTATCTTTTACTCTTAAAGTGAGAGTAAACCAAAGGGTTTTATTAACGGGGGTTAACTACCAATGTAGTTAGTTAATAAGCAACATGTAAAGGCGATTTGGGTGTAAACCTAAAATTTACCAATTTAAACAAGTTAACCGGACAATCTAAGATCCCATAGACCTTTAATCATCTGCAGTCGTCGAATATATATACCAAGCAAGTTCTAGAAGTCTACTACATCATCGCACAATCTCATATTATTGTGAAAGTTTGGGTAAACAATTGGAAGCGGATAAGTTAAATCCAACAATATCTAAAAAGGGTTATTTGAGTGCGATTATGTATCAATGTAATTTAACAAAGTTATGCTTGAATTTTTTTTTAATTGACAATTTATAATCATTTTAGTGTGAAAATTAAGGAAGAAGTAAACATTTTAGATTCCATCCCCTCACTTGAATTAGACAATGGTCCTCGTATGTATAAGAAAAACATTAAAAACGGAATTAAAAAGAATTAGAATGAGAAACTCCCTTGATAGTAGCTCGGTAGATTCTCCATGTTGATTTATAGCAAGATTTTGAGTTAAACAGCTGCTGTCCTTGAAAGTTTCAAGACTCCAACACTTTAAGATCTCCAAATTTGTAAATTCTCCACCAATATTTGTCGATATTTCTTCATGAGGTCCTGTATTCCTATCTTGGTACCTACAATTAATTTAAACTAAACTAAACAGAAATGTCAGAGATCGATACGCCATATCCATAAACTAAGCAATAACCGTATTGAGAAACCTTAAAAAGTATCTAAAAAAACGGGTCAGTCTGTTAAATCGCCATATCATGTGCATGAATACGCCATATTGCCAGAACTGAGAATAATGTTTTTAAAGTGCAAAAGAATAAAGACTGATAACGTCCAGATAATCAATACGCCGTATGGTATGAAGCGGATACGCCGTATCAGGTGTCTGGGAAGACAGACTCGATAAAATTAAATAACAATCCCGGTTGTCTCCTGTGAAGCACTTTTGTTTACATCAAAGTCTTTAAGTTAGACTTTTCTCCAGGTTCACAATGTGCAACGTTACATCCCATCCGTTGTCTTTCTTTCTAAAAAATATCTTGGTAATTATGACATTACCTTTCTTCCGTTTCTCTCCTATATATCATAATCACATCTACCTTATAGCAATATATACTTCATTAGGTCCAAGCCCCCAGTTTATTCTGATAGCTTCAACTTATTGAATAGCTTCAAACTTTTCTCTTTCAGCACATTATTTTGTTAGTTGAACAACAATGTATCGGATGCATTGTGCTTCTCTGACTTTTGTTCATCTTCCTTTTCGGTTGTCGCACTTTCCATGGTTTGCTTAAGATAAGGTTTTGAAGAACGAGTCAGTATACATGTTTATTACTCAAAGATGCTATCCATTCATTCCGACTCTTATTCCAACTCCATTCATCCAAGCATGGATCAATACTATTTTTAGTTCTTTCAACATTTTCAATATGTTTATCGAATGATGAATTTACTCACGATATAAATTCAAGTGGATCTATCCCCCAGTTATCTCATTCGTCCAACATTTCTTCTTCTCCATCGTATGATTCAGGATAAAATTTACAAAAAAATTTCTCAACAAGTTCTTCCCAAACGGTAATTTTTCCTTCCCCCTCGTTTATCCACCATTGTCCATTGCGCATCCGCCACATAGAGGAAAGATTCTCATTCGATAGTCGATGGGATCACACCAGTAAAGTAGATTAAATCAATCAATTCAAGAACCGATTAGCGATGTGTCCATCACGTCTTCAGTCAATCCAATCCTTGGTAATGCAATCTTATGTAATTCGCACCAAAAATCCTTGCCGGGTTCAATGTTTATATCGTTACAGGTGATAGAAAGATTCTATTCATTTTGAAGCATTCCATTATGTATTTCTCAAAAATATAGTTTCTGCCATGACTTTTAAGTATCTTCTTCAGTCTACAAGCTTTGATAATATTCCTGTGACACAGGTAAAAATATCAGATGAAGAAGGATTAAAAATTAAGCACGAGAATCAAACACGAAAACTCAAATTTTTATTCTGTTTTAGATGATCGATACGCCGTATTCAATAGAATTGAATACGCCGTATTAATCAGTTGAATGAATACGTTGTATTGGACAGAAAGTTGGATACGCCGTATCCAATGTGTGGAAAACGTAGAGGGGGTGAATACGTTTCCATTAAAAACATTAAATCTTTAGTATCAAATCGCAACAATCGAGTTAGACGTACATATAAAGTGCGATAATAGGTTTTAAAAAAACTAGCACATATCTTAATCATACAAACTTAACCACAATATTAACTACAAAGTAGTACACAACTTTAACTTACAATATATACACAACCATTCACACAATCATAAGCACAATGCAAGTATAAAAGTAAAGCGGTAAATGTAAAGAGATAAGTAAAGTGAAAGGTAAAAGAAAATGCAAACCGATCAACAGTATTTATAGTGTTCGGTCATGAAGCTCCCTTCCGCCCTACTCCACGCCTTGATACTAACCTCGATAGTTACTTCACTAATCAACAAGCTCTCTTTTGGCGGAGAAAACCTTATACCAATGCTTACATTATTTTCCGACACTAAGCTAGATGTCAAGTCCTTCTTCGGGTACAACCAAACCCATTATGTTTTATGGCCCAACATAACAAACCTTGTGTTTTATGGCCTAAACACATAAATCGCGTTGCTTACATTATTTTCGGAACTAAAGCTAGATGTCGAGTCCCTAAATCTTAGCTAGAACCAATCTACCACTTTCACCAATGTAAATTATAAGTGCCTAAACTACTAACCAATCCACAATTAACCATCCAAATATATACATCATTTGGATCTACACACTACTAATGATTGAAAGACATAAAGTCGATCTATATGTAACAAATGTTACAAATAGACTAACTAGACTACATAACTTTAGATCTTGAAGATGACCGAAGTTCTTCTGTTGCACTTGAGGAAATAAGGAAAGGATAGAAGATTTGATCACATTTAAACAAGATTAACCAAGTTAAATGATCAAAGATTTAGAGAGATTTAGTAAGATCTAGAGAGAGAAAGAACTGAAAGAAAATCATGCAAAAGGGTTGTGAAAATAGTTGGAGGTGACCCACTATTTATAGGAGCTGAAAAACAGCCTGTCAAGAAACGATGGTCCCAGATATATTAGGGGCCACTGGATATTTAAGGGGGCCGCCGGCCTATTTAAGAGACCGCCTGGACAGACGCTCCTATTTTTGTCTTTTTGTGGAGACAAACTGGTCTCCTAAAAGTTTAACTTGTTTTGGGGGGAAAAGAACCAGATTTTGAATTTTGAAATAATTACCACTTAAACATTTCTTTATAATTAAAAAAATAATTTGTCTAATTAAGTTTTGAAAAAATTATTTTGTTACATTTATAAAAATATAAAGTTTAAGACAAAAACTTATTTCTTTGATCATCCTACAAGTTTAATGCTTGTTTGTATATACCTTATGTGATTTACGTCGGGTGTTAACCAATGTCCATCTTGATGCATACTTGAGACGTCAAGAGATGTTGATGCATGTATGCATTGATGATTTGTGTAAACAAGTAACTTCCAAACAAATGTCGGTGTTGATGTAGACTTGAGACGTCGAGAAATGTAGATGCATTGATGATTTGTGATTACGAGTAACTTGCGCACTTTCCGTTACGTATTACAAGTCACATGTTTGTCATCACCAAAACATAAAGAGATCGTATTTGCACTAACAATCTCCCCCTTTTTGATGATGACAAAATATGTAAACTATAGCACATAGTAAAGTTTAAAAGTTACTCGTTTAAACTCCCTTCTCCCCCTTTTGTCAAAGCAAAAAGGTATTATGTGGATATGAGAAGAAGATATGAGAATATGGTATGTGCTCCGTGTATATCGTTTGGAGAAATGTAAGAAGATAGTGCTCCCGAGTATATAAGTTTGAGAGAAGATAATGAAAAATAAAGGTGAAGAGTGATTGTTTTGTTTCATGGATAGTTTTAGAAAAGGACAGAAAAGAGTAAGAAACTAGGCATGACAAGAAGGGTAGGTACATGTGAGTGTATAGGTTGAAGAACTAGGAAAATAAGTGATCCAAGTAAAGTGGTTAGAGGAATGAGAAGACAACATATAAAAATAAGGTTGAGTGGTTTTTGTCTAGTTCTTGGATAATTTAGAAGAGGTTATGAGAAAAGCGAAGAAGACTTGAAAAGAAGGTAGTACTATCAATTAAATAAGATTAAAGGTAAGAGAAGAGGACCTTAAGTTTGAGGATGATTTGAATTGGAGGAGGTAAATATTTGGAGTACGAATTAACCCTTCATCGTATTTTACAATCCCTGATCTTATCTTCCAATAAAGGTGAGCTTGCATCATCCCAGTGAAGTCTTCTATCATCACGGTTTAATCAACTCCATGCTATTTAACCTACATATCTCCTAGCTCCCCCTTGCTCATTGCGTCCCATGATAATATCATTCCTTGTATATTGACTCTAACGGATCCATGGATCAAATAAATTACCATCGATGCTCAAGAAGTTCGATTGCCATTTAATAAAAGTAGAAGCGCTTGCATAGTGCTCCCCTCGTAGTATGCCTCCCCCCTTGTTTGGGGACCAAGGAACAAGATATTGTTGTGCTACAAAACAAAGTTAGTAGACAAGTGCACATATACATATAGCAAAACATTATCGAGGAACTAGACATGCACTTCTAAGTTTTATTATTCTAAAGTATGACACTTTGAAAGAGAAGTAGAAACTAGACACATGTAATCATTATTTTAAAATTAACAACCTACATGATGAAATAAAAAGAATCGAGACGTATGTTTAAGGACAAAGATTCTACCGACTTATAATAAACGATAGTGGGATTCGTTTATTGGTTGACACACAAATATTATGAGGATGACCTTTTAAAGGGAGATGAATGACACTTAATATCTTGGCGAGATATGCCAAAATATATACTTTAAAAGGATAAAAGAAAGATAAGACGAGAATGGAGATGATATGCTCTTGGATGAGAATGAAAAGGAGATTCCATAGAGCCAAACAGTGGGTAAGGATGAGAGAGACTAAAGTAGGAACGTGTTGATGAGAGGTTGTTAGAAAAGATTGATATATCATTTGCACTAATAATTGATGTGCAAGTGATTCTATCGGGACAAAGGTGGAGGATTAGGAATTTAAAGGTTTGTTTGGTGTTTTGTTGGTTGAAAATGTTAAGGAACAAAGGTGAGTATGCAAAATGAGGTAGTGGTTCTCACAAGGTAGAAGAATAATGAGAGACTCAACATTGTGGTGAATCAATAACACTTGAAGATTGAATATCTTCTTTATGTTCTTCACTTTCTAAAAAGTAGAAAGTTTAGCGAAGGAGTGACATTTTCATTTCGCAAATTACTTAAATATATCGGATGAAATAATTAAGTTGTCAAGAGATATAGGAGGAATTCTAATAGTAACAAAACTATTAGAAGAGAGAAGAAACGCTTAGAAGTGAAAAGAAACGTTAGAGATGAGGAGACTTATTAGAAGTGAAAAGGAATGTTTAGAAGTGAGAAGAAACGTTAAAAGTAGAAATACTATTAGAAGTGAAACGACTATTAGAAGAGAGACGAAACGTTTAGTAGTGAGAGAAAACGTTAGAGGTGAGAAGACTTATTAGAGATGAAGAGGAACGTTTAGAAGAGAGAGAAAACATTAGAGGTAGAAAGACAATTAGAAGTGAGAAGAATCATATAGAAGAGAAGAGACTATTAGAAGTGAGAGAAGACGTATGCGAGATGTGAGGACCAAGGTTTGTATGTAAGAGCATTTATTGTAAAGTGATGGATTGTAAGGAATATGTTTAAGAATGAGACGCATTTCACTATGAATTCACTTGACTATTGATAATATAAGCAACGATGCTTATGAGAGTTGGAATATGAGAATGACCCATTGATCTATAGAGAGATATTGGGTATATGTTTGGGTGTAGAGTAGACGTCAGCTCGTAGCAGAAGAGAGGAAGTGTTTGGTTATGGACTTAGAAAAGAATGAATGGTATTACAAGCCTGCTGTCGGCGGTCCCAGATATATCTGGGGGCCGCCAGAATAGTTTTGGCGCCAGACCGCCAACAGGATAGGGCTTAGTTTTTGACGATTTTTGTAAAGCGAGCGACATTTTAATTTGTATTTCGCCGATTAAAAATGCTTAAAATACTTCGGAAGAAGTAATTAAGTTGTCATGACACGAAATGGAACACGAACCAAAATCAAAACTAGAAGAAAAGAAGAGAATGATTTATGAAACGTGTTCCATCATTCCTAAACCTTGACGAAGATAATTTAACGATTCACACTTGAGGGGTAAAGAAAGAATGTCGACGATATTATCTTCAGACACACCCTTTTTGATGGAGATGTTTCCTTTTAGACATTGTCTCTAAGGAAATGGTGACGTATCTTCGATGTGTTTGGTCCGCGAAAGAAAGAAATAAATAAAGAAGAAAAAATGAAGATAGAGACGACGAGCT
>BQNB010128662.1:0-19243 GCA_026074375.1 Tanacetum coccineum
CTTTCTTTTCTACTCAAGGCATCTGCCACCACATTTGCCTTGCCCGGGTGGTATTTGATCTCACATTCGTAGTCACTGAGCAGCTCGATCCACTGCCTTTTGCGCATATTCAACTATTTCTGGTCAAATATGTACTGGAGACTCTGGTGATCAGTGTAGATAACACTTTTCGTCCCATAGAGATAATGTCTCTAGATTTTAAAGGCGAACACCACCGCACCCAATTCTAGGTCGTGGGTGGTATAATTTTTCTCATGCGTCTTCAACTGTCTTGACGCATACGCTATCACTTTGCCTCGCTGCATCAACACGTACCCAAAACCTTGTTTTGATGCATCACAATAGACCACAAAGTCGTCTGGTCCATCAAGGAGTGCTAACACTGGAGCATTGCATAGCTTCTCCTTCAGAATGCGGAAAGCTTCATCTTGCTTATCGCCCCACACATATGTCTTATTCTTTTGAGTCAAAAGGGTGAGGGGCTTGGCGATCTTGGAGAAATTCTCAATAAATCTTCGGTAGTATCCCGCCAATCCTAAAAATGAACGGATTTCCATTGACGGTTCAAGAGTCTTCCAGTTCTTGACCGACTCAACCTTGCTAGGATCCAGGTGGATACCGTCACGGTTAACCACATGTCCTAGGAACTGGACTTCTTTTAACCAAAATTCACACTTTGAAAATTTGGTGTATAACTTCTCCTTCTTGAGTAAGTCTAAAATCGTATTCAGGTGTTTCATGTTCTTACTTCTGACTGTTGAGTAAGTTATTATGTCATCAATGAACCCACAATTACAAATTTGTCTCCAAATACGGTTGGTAGCCGCGGTTCATTAAGCTATATGAATATTGCTGGTGGTTCGTCAGCCTAAATGGCATGACTTGTGAACTCAAAGTGCCGTACTCGAGTTCTAAACGCGGCTTGTCTTCGGTTATCTTCCCCTCTCAGACCTCTCAACTGATGATTATCCCGATGCGAAGATCATTTCGAGAAACAACACGCACCTTGTAATTGATCAAACAAGTCGTCAATTATGGGGAGAGGATAACGGTTCTTTATAGTTAACTTGTTTAATTCCCTGTAGTCAATACACATTCTCATCTCACCGTCTTTCTTCTTACCAAAAAGAACGGGTGCTCCCCATGGTGAGTGACTAGGTCGAATGAAGCCCTTTTCTTAAAGCTCTTTTAGTTGGTTCAGCAACTCTAGCATCTCTGACGGAGCTAATCGGTATGGAGATTTAACAACTGGCGACGCGCCCGGAATCAGATCGATGCGGAATTCTATCTCACGCACAGGAGGTAAACCTGACAGATCATCTGGAAATACCTTAGGGAAGTCTCGGACAACTCGGATGTCATCAAACTTCCTTTCATCAGCCTTGATACACGCAAGTGATCCAGGATCCTTTTCCGGCCTCTTGCCTTGTACTTCAAGAATCTCGCCGTTCGGAAGAGGAATACAGACAATCTTTTCATAGGAATCTATGACAGCTCGGTGGTATGACAACCAGTCCATGCCAACAATGACATCAAAACTTCCTAGTCGGGTCAGGAGTAGGTCAATTTTAAACACGTGATTAAGCAAGACTAAGGTGCAACTTCGTAAGATGGTATCGGTGCTAACAACTTTTCCATCAGCTAACTCTACTTTGTAACTAGTGTTTAAAGTGGTTGGGGCAATATCAATAAAAGGTGTAAACGCAGAAGATACAAAACTCTTCTCAGCACCAGAATCAAAGAGGATACAAGCGTTAGTGATCATTTAAGAAAACCTACCCGTGACCACATTTGGATTATGTTATGGATTTTCTACCACCATGTAAGCTCTCGCACGATCTCCTTTATTCTGCTGGTTCCTTGCCTTAGGAAAGCTATTTTTGTAGTGTCCTTTCTCACCACACCCAAAACACGTCGCATTCTGCAGGAAATCATTACATGCACCTAGAAGTATAGCTCTACAATCCTTCTCCAGATGACCAGTTCTTTGGCACTTCTGACACTTTGGAGGGCATCGCCCACTATGGTGAAAGGTGCAACGGTTGCACTTTGGTAGATTCCCAGCATAACCTTTATTCTCAGTTGGGGCTGCAGCATAGGCCCTGGCAGTTTCCTGCCTCCTGTTTTGTTGATGTTGATAGTTGTTGTTTCGGTTGCGGTTGTTGTTGTTGTTGTTGTTGTTGTTGGGGTTATTGTTGTTGTTGTTGGTGTTTCTTTGGTGATCTTCCCATTTTATTTTGTTGCTTTCACCAATTCTAGTAGCCCTACCCTGGACTGCTTGCTCAACCAGTTCACTGGCCATGTTGATGGCATCATGTAGAGTTGCAGGCTTTGAAGAAGTGATGTTTCCTTTGATTCTTTCAGGAAACCCACAAGTGTACCTTTCAATCTTCTTCTTTTTAGTGGGCACCAATTCAGGACACATCAAGGCCAACTCATGGAAACGATTGTTGTATGCCTCAATGTCGTCTCCTTTCAGAGTCAAAGTCCAGAGCTCTTGCTCCATCCTTTAGATTTCAGTTGCTGGGCAGTATTCCGTAGTCATCATCGTCTTGAATTCAGTCCATGGAATATGGTTAGCATTGACGAGCCCTAGAGTGTGCACGTTCCCATTCCACCATGTTAACGCACGACCCTCGAAAGTACTAGCAGCAAACATAACCTTATCTTCTTCAGCACACTTGCAAGTTTCAAACACTTGCTCAACCTTTTCTATCCAACGCCCTTATCCCAACAACACCCTAGTTCCATTTATAGTGTGAGGTTTTCGCATTCATAAAAGTCTATTGTGGAAACAACCGAGCCACATTCATAGTTCCTCCAGCATTCCTAGTGTTTCCTCCTGAACTTCCAGCACTATCTAAATTAGCCCTAGACTTTTGTATTCTTCAATAGCTTTAGCCACACGTTTTTCCACTAACCATCTTATAGATTTCTTTTCAATCTTCTGGGCGGCCCCAAAATTGATCATGATTCTGGTCAATAATACAAGTACAAAATCTGGTAAAGAATTTTGTAAGAGTACATTGAGTCGAGGTAATGATTACTAACGAGAAAAATAAGAATTCTATAATAATCATGAATTAATCAGAATGGTCAATATTTATATAATCGACCGATACGAATGAATAGTAATACGCTAAAAGATAGACATAAGGGATCGAATTTAAACCAAGTATTATATATAAACTATATAATACAAAAAACAATGGTATCGAAGAGTAAGTAAAGAATCAGGGGTATTGCCCGCGCCTGCTGGATATCAGATCAGCGATGAAGGATTCTGTATTTTGAAAATGAAAGAAAAAATTTTGTAAAATTTTGGTTATAGACTAGTTTTGAAATATGACCCAGTTCCTATGACTTGGCTCTTGAATACCAATCTGTAACACCCTCCAAATTCTGATATGCAACGGACTGGTAACAATGGGGTTGCTCGTCATAAGTTATCAACAATCAAGATATAGGACGACCTTAAATGGACGTTTTAAGATAAGATTTCATTCTATGCCGTAGTAAATTATCACGAGTTCATTAATTTGGTCCCATATGTTTTAAAAGTCTAAACTTTCCACATACTTCCTTAATTAAAACCAAAGCTTCGTAATACTAAAAGATGTATACATAAGTTTTTATAAGAAAAGTGGCATCGAATATAAATAAACACAAAAATCACATACTTCATTGATATCGTCCCCAAAAGGGCTCCCATCCAAGCTTATACCTTAGGACCTGAAATTAATCATGCTAAGGTCAACACAACGGGTTGAGTGAAATCATAGTTTATCAAAAAGAGTGGGACTCACAAGATTTAAGTAAATGGTAGACTAAGTACATATTCTGAAGTCCAAAACAAGTAATGTAGACAAGAGAAACAAATTCACCAAGTCTAAGTATATATTACCGCACTAAGCTCATGACCCCGAAGCCTTAACTGTCTGTTTTCCCCAAATAGGTAGGGTGTTTGCCAAAACAGCTACATCTCTAATGTTAAATGCTCCATGATTTTAACTTGTGACCATAAATTATGGGGGGACTTGTTAGTCCCGATAGATCTATCCACAACACTAGCGCTCACTATAATAGCAATTGACGGATCATGATATTAGGGACTTAGATGGCACTGTGGTAACTTAGGCAATAATAATCAGGAAATAATCTGGATAGCATACAGTTTAAAACACTTGTGTCCGTAGTAAAACAAGCATGTAATTTACGTAGAGGTTTTATAAACAGTAGATAGAATGGGGATATGAACCACCTTTGAGTTATTGGATAACCAATACAACAGAAAACGCCATCCGAAATGACGGAATGCAACCTAAATTAATATAAGCCGTATAAGTACTAAGTACATTGGGCAACTATTACCATATATCATTCTATATAGCTAATCACCATCTAATTGTTTTTTGTGAAATCATATTTATAAAGTTAAAACATTTAAAAATAAACCTTTGGTAAAAATGACATAACTTTCACGTTTCAAGTCTGTTTCTTGCGTTTCTTATGCCCACGCTTCCTTATTAAGACGCGTTATCAAAATTTGACATTTTCATATTTTTAGTCCGCTGATGAACAGTGATTTTTACTGTTCACACCACTTATAAAGTTATTTTTTTTATAGTTTTAGTTATCGTAAATCCCGTAAATGGCGTATTTTATTCGTTATAGCTCCGTTTTTAGCGATTCTTTCGAGCACGATCTCGTAATTGAAAGTTCTATCTATTTAGGAGGTTTACAAAAATAAATGTTTCTATCATGAACAGTAAAAGTATTTTTATAAAGGTATTATTATCGTAAACTCGCGTAATTCGTAACTTCTTCGTTATTGATTGAAAAATTACGTTTCTTATCATTTTGGAATCCTAAAAATATGTACAATCTGTGAAAAATACTAAACTTTCTGTTTTAGAAATATTTTACACTCTGGCTTTTTAAGTTTATTTTTATAAGCGTTTAATTAACGTGTAACTCGTAAACTACGTATCTTTTTCGTTATAAATCGGTTTTTTTGAGTTTCTTATCATTTTGGAATCGTCACGAGGCGTACTATTTTTATAAAATATAAAATATATGTTTTAGATTTCGAATTTAAAACAGCCCTTTCGTATATTTATTTATATAACTTGTTTTATATAATTTTCAACTTGATAAAATACCACAAGTCCTTCACAATTATTTATATCATATGTCATATATATATTTAGTGTACTTAGTCCATAATTTGTCCAAATGTCCAAAATATCAAATCCTTTACAACACATCCACTTATAAACTTATTTAGTAACTTTTAGTTAACTAGTTTTCTCATATACTTTTTATACATAACCAACAAGTGTACAATACTTATTTTTCCATCATATCATGATATTAACAACTATATATCACATGAGAAGTATACAAAATCATGTTCATAAGTAAAAGTCCATTTTACAAGTTATCATTTCCTAAATGGTGATTTAACTATATAAACATTATACACATGAAATCATAAGTAATAAAAATGATTAGGGTTTTAGATAACCTTAGTGTGATGTAATATGGTGAACAAAAATATCTAAACCCTTGTTTAGATATTTACCTAAGGTTTTCAAGACTAGAAAACCCTAATCTTCCAAAGAAACCCTAACTTAGTTTAAGCCTTAAGAATGCTTTACTAAGCCTTCAAATCTTCATGATAGGTCTTAGATATGATGTGTGAATGTGTGTAAATGTTGTAACTAAAAATTTATGGATGGTTTATGATAATAATTATGGGACGTGGGATATGGAGAGAAAAACAAGGATAGAAGTTGATTTTTTTATAAGTAAAATAGATGTATGTTTCTCTCTTGTATACACCTTTACTTATATTATATAAGCTAGTCAAATATCACATGGAAAGGTCTTAGGACATGATGAGTGATTTAAGGGGAAAAGGTGGTCAAAGAACATGAAACTTAATTAGTTGGTGTTGTACAAGATTTTGTGTTGGTTAATTGTGTGCTCCTTGTCTCCATGGTCTTATGTTTTGGACGAATATAGGAAGGGGAGGGGGTTCATGAATTGTTTTTGATATTTTATGTAAATCTTGTTTAATTACTTGAAGTTTTAAATGTGTAGTTTGTAAAGTAAAGTGTACATTTGAAATGTGTAAGTGCTAACTTGATTCTTTTAGGTGTAAAATGATTATAGATGTTAACATGGGTAAAGTTCTATAAACTTTGATCATTAGAAATAAAAATAGTTATTTGTTGAAGCGTAAATAAATTTTGGTGGTTTCGAGAATATCTAAACGTAATTTATTGCAAAACGTAAACGCTTTACGTAACTGATAAAAATAAATATAAAAGATAATAATTACTTTCGTAAAAATAATATATTGCTAGCTTGACGTAAACTTTAATTTGTTTGGCGCCCGCTTATGTTAAATGTTAATTTATAGCTTACGGTGATTTAACTAAATAATAAGAATTAAAAGTAAATGCGTACGAGACTAAAATAAATAGTAAATTAAATAGCGTTGTAAATGACCTAAAAATACGAAATGTTACTGCCATCTTTTTTATATCCTTCACACCTCCCCATTTTATTCTATTTTTTAGAACGGACTGTCTGTACTTTTTCTGGGTCTGCTCTTACTCCTTCCTTTGTTACCATATGGCCGAGAAACCTTTCTTCCTTCACTCCGAACGAGGACATGACCGGATCAATCTTAATGTTTACTCTTTTCAACTTTCTTAGTGTTTCTTCAACATCCTGAACCAAGTCCAACTCACTTTTGCTTTTTATTATGATTTCTACCAAGTATAGTGTAGCTGCTAAATTTTTTAAATCTTTCGACATATGGGTGAAACAGTATACTCCTTCCTCCGTATGAAACCCGGTCTTTTCTTCGTCATCCTCTATCATTCTTATTCAGCTGTATTCCCTTGAATATCATAGGAAACATTTGTACGGATATCACATTATCGATGCTAGCCCTTCCCTTTCCTCCGGAAAGGGGTACATGTCCTTGGTATAGACTTTGTTGAGGCTGGAGTAATCCACTTGCACCTTCCAGGTACTATTTGCTAGCTTAACAGGTATCGTGTTGGCGATCCATTTGGGGTATTGAACCTTCCTAATTAGTCCTTCCTTTAGCCAATTACTTTTTCTTTCAATGCTAGTCTTCCTTTTGATGCCATGGGCCGTCTCTTATGGGCCATTAGCTCGGCAAGGGGATATATCTTTAGCTGATGCTCCATGACGAATCATGAAACGGTTGTCCTTTCTGATTCGGCCCATGCGAATACTTCCTTGTTTTCTTGCAAGACGTCTGTCTGTAACCGGCCGTCAACGTGGTTCCTATCGTTATGCATCGGTCCAGATGTTCATGGCTAACGATGCATACTTCCTCTGTATCTTCCTTGTCTCATGTTTTTGCCAGCAATACCAGACTAAAATTAAGTCCTCGTCTAGAGCTGTTCTTTTTTCTTAGTATTACTTGTTCTTTTATCCTGGACATTTGTTTTTTACGTTGACGCCATTGTACCTCCTTTCATGAGCCTTGCACCCTTTCTAGCTGTCGGCATTCCCATAGAGCCTCCCTACTTGTTTCCTTTGTTACAATTCCTTGGTTAGTAGGGAATTTGGTCGTAGAATGAATGGTTGAACCTACCGCCCCGAGGCTTCTCATTCCGGTTCTTCCTATTATGACATTGTATGGCGAGCGACATTTTATTATCGCAAATTCCTATTAGCACCATTTTATTTCTCCCCGTTCCTTCCCTCGTTACTTTGAAGATTATTATGTCCAGAGGATGATACGTTTCTCCCCTCATGAAAAAAACCTACCATCGGATCCCTGCATCTTCTGAGTCTTGACCTGATGCTGAAATCGAGGTTTCTGAAGCAATGCTCGTACATAATTTTTTATGAACTTCCACCGTCGATAAGGATCCTTTGGACTTGATTACCCTCAATTATTCCTTCTAATATGATGGGTTCGTCCGTCAACTGATTCCGGGGGATCACAGGGAAGGTGAGCTCGTTCGTTAGAACGGGCCTTTCTTCAAAAGTTCTCTTGCAATTTCCTCCTTCCCTTATCTTGTTTATGTCATTTACATTGTTTCTTCTTGGCTTTGTTCTCTGATTGAGTCCGGCGATATCTTTCATCAGTTGGGCAACTTTTTTTTTTTTTTTTTTTCCCGAAGCCACAACTTCCTCTATTTTCTTTTTTAACTAATAGCAGTCGTTGGTGTTGTGACCCCTGTCCCCATGGTAGTCACAAAATTTGTTTAAGTTTTGTTTCTCAAGGGTCTCGATTAAAGGTGGCAGTTTTAGGAAACTCAAACTTTCCATGGCTAAAATCTCTTTTAAAGTCTTGGTAAGTGGGGCAAAACTATCCTTTCGGAGATAAGGAGCGTACCCTTTGTCCATGCCGCCTCTATTTCAAGCTTTTTTAGGACCTCCGGTCCATGGCGGACGAACATACCCTTTTTCCCTTTGAGAAGGACATACCATATCTGCTGACCCAGTGGCCACTTATCCTCTAATGAAGGCCCTGACTCTTTTGAACATTTCGTCTACCGTCTTGGGTATTTTGTCGTTGAGCTTATTGGCTAATTCTGGATGACCATGACCATGCATAAAAGATGAGATACGGAGAACCGGAGGAACTCCCTTTATGTGTAAGCTTTCGGATTTGAACCGATCCATGAAAGCTTGCAAGCCCTCATTCTGTCTCCTCTTGATGCCGTGAATTTTTATGGAGTCTTTAGCATACCTTTTTTGTTGCGAAAATTCTTCCAAGAACTTCTGACTTAGTTCCTCGAAGCTGTCTACACTCTTAGGGTCCAAGTCGTCAAACCAGTTTCATGCAGCTCCTCCTAGGGTTTGACAGAACATTTTGCACCAAATAGGCATCGGCCATTCTTCTTGTTCGGCCGTCGCCTAGAAGATACCTAAATGGTCCTCCGGATCTTTATTTCCCTCATATACCCTGAGTGTTTCCGGAGGGAGTTTTGCCCTCCTATGATATTTGAAACAATTGATTCTTTGGGTAAAAGGAGTGGGTTTAGGTCTCTTATAAGGCGAATTCAAGTATTCATAAGCATCTTCTAAACCTTCTTCATCTTTGGAGTTTGAGCTTGTCCCTTGGTGTTCAGACCTTTTTCTTCTGGATTTGGACCTTTCCCTTCTTGCCTTTTCCTTGGTTATGCTCCGGTCTTCCAGCCTTCTCGACCTTCTTAAGTGCGTTGGTTCTTTGTTCTTGAGGGAGTTCCTCCTGACTTTACTGGCAGAGTGAGTTTGTTTGTGGGTGTTAGATGTGCCGAAAGATTCGAGAGAGAATCGATCGGAAAATCATCTGGCTAGCGACCTGGCCGAAGCTTCTTTGTCAGAATCGGCATAGGCAAGTTTTCTTAGTGTAGCTTTCATCTTGGCTTGCTGGTCATGTTCTTTGATCATGGTTCTTAATACATCAATGTTTTCTTTGATGAAGGCCGGAGAAGGAGAAGGGGTTTTATTGCGTTTGTAAGATTGGTTCGGTGGGTCCCCTATAGGTTTCCGTTCCTACGTCCCTTGTCTCCGCTCTTTGAAATTCCTCCTCCATAGGTTGCGAGTCAACCATGCCTTCTTTGATTTTCTTCTTTTGGGTAGATTGGGATGTCGGGTCCTACGGATGGCGCCAAATGTTGAGGTAAATTTATGTGGGCTGCTTGAGCTTGGTAAAAGTGACCTTAGGGGTGATAAATATTAAGTTTAACTTGTTTCCTTCGGATCTTAGTCCCTCGTCTCCTAGCTGAAAATAAGAAAGAACACCGTTAGCTCGACCCAGGGTGTGAATCCAGGACCAACTCCGGCGTAAGAGTAAGTATGGTGGTTGTGAGATAAATGCGGATAATATAAAGTATGGTCTGGAGTAGGTGTTACTATTTGGGATTCACTACAAGACATAACCGTGGGGGTTCTCTCTTGGTATGATTTGTCAGCTACGTGTCATTCCAAGGACGGTGGTCCTTCACAAGGATTGTACCTTTGTCGGATTGTCCTTAGGTACCGCTGTGTTAGGACGGAGCTAATAACTTCGGACCTGGCATGTCCTTCGACACACCAGATTCTCCGAAATTCTGGTGGTGACTCCGGACCTGACTTGTCCTTTGATAAGTCAGCATCTCCTAAGCGTTTGTTTAGTTTTGCCCATGTTAGTTTGGCAGAGGCATCTAAGCCAGATTTATCCTTCGGATGGTCCGAGGGAGACTATACCTCATTAATAATATACGGTGATTCTTACTAAATGAAGATGTTTCACACTTGGAAAGTAATTTATTATTTCAAGCCACGCCATAAATAAAGTAAGATGTATATGAGGTAAACATCTTATAACTCCCATTGAATTTGACAACATTGCAAGTTTGTCATTTTTGTTTATAAAATGAATTACTCCCACTGGATCTGGCAACATTGTGAGTGTTCCTTCACTAGTGAAAGTAATTTGCAATTTATTGCTAATGTGAGTCGCATGGACTAGTCAACAAGTACTTAGCTATTCAAGGAAGTGTGTTCAAGTTTTAGCCATCTCACCTGTTTATTAACTTAAAAAATTGGCATGCAATTCCTCCTTTATCCGCTCACTTTACCTCAAGTTTTCTTAATTATCCGTTCCTGCACAATACAATTAGCAAAACAAGTGTATATTTGGCATTTTAAGTCCGTTTTTGGTTATTTTAGCTCGTTTTTAAAGGTAAAAGGTATGTGTAATTAAACACATACCAGGAATGTCGTTTGAAATGGCAGTGGAAGGTAAAATGTTTAGTAATCGAACTGCCATATTAAGAGCCTCGACCCAAAATGTTGGTCGTAGGTTGGCCTGGAAAAGTAAAGTCCGAATGAGATTATTTATTGTACGAACCATTCGTTCAGACTTACCATTTTGTTGGGAGGTTTGTGGGCAGGAAAAACGTAACTGTATACCATTGTCGGCAAAAAGTTTATGTAGGGTAAAGTTATTAAATTCACCTCTATGATCACACTGAAAGGAACGAATTTCACATTTAAACTGAGTACGAACATAGTTACAAAACAATACAAATTTGGATAACACATCAGATTTATGAATCAAGGGATAAGCATGTTAAGCTAAGTTCCTGAGCCCTTTAGTTTCTGAGTAGATTTAAACATAAAATCCCCTAAGCTTTACTCAAGCTGAAGTCTTTCAGTTTGAGTCACTGAAGGTTTTTCAGCGTCAGCTCTTCAGGTCCTTAGAAGATTGGGAAGTATCTTCACTTCAGTTTATGCAGCGGATTAGAAATCGAAGAAGGCCAATGTAAAGAGCTTCAGTTCAGCTTGGTTGAAAATTCCAAACTGAACGTTGTCTATCTCCTCAACAGATGTTACAAACTTTGTTTCACTTCTAGAAGGTTTACAAGGCAGGAAAAAAGATTGCTTTATATCAAAAGGAATAAAGCAGTCTCCTTGGGAATGACTACTTCTAGAGTTAGTATAAGAAGTACAACAACTTTTCCTTAAAGGACTGTACCTAGTACTTTAGATCACGTCTGCATTAAATGGTATCTCAACCACCCATTGGATGCATGGCCAGCATACTAGGTTAACTTGTAAACCCTAATCCCTTTGCTTATAAAAGGAAAGGGATTCTCAGAGTAAATGTTATCTCTTCCAATTAATGTGATACACATTAAAGAGTTCATTTATCTCTCAAATAAACTAAACGGTACTACTAAATCTAAAGCTTCAGTTTAGTCATAAGTAGTTTGTTTTCTTACTCTCTTTACTTTGGTTAGAGTTTAAGTTCGAAGTAGATAACACCTTAATTGTCATTCAACCACCTTGCTATTTCGCAAGCAAGGTGTGTCATAGATTCTTTATATGATTCTAATAAGAACCTATACATTGAAAAGTACTTCTATGTGTCTTAAACTTGTTCATTATATTCTTCATATATATCTGTTTAAAACTCACCTCGTTGCTATGGAATATGATTAGTTTAACTTGATAAACCTTATATCAGATTCCAAGGGACCAACAAGTTGTATCAGAGCAGTATGATTTATAAAACCTTTTTCTAAGTTTTTATAACTTCTTAAAAGATTTTTAAAATCAAGATCCATCTTAAATGGTAGCAGTAGAAGTACCACAAACTCTTGAATATGGAGGTGGCCAGTTAAATGCCGCTCCTATACTAGAGGTGGAAAATTTCACCAACTGGAAAAAGAGGTTCATATGCCACATCCTTGGTATTGAACCTCAATTTAAAAACATCATAAAAACGATCCTTTTATCCCTATGATAGTTGGTCAAAGGAAGCCAAAAGGACAATGGACTGGAGATGAGATAAAGGCTGCGAACTTAGATCAGCGACTCAAAAGTCTCATCATGTCTGTCCTTCCATATGACCAAATGAATTCTGTCATAAATTGGTTAACAACTAAATCAACCTGGGATGACCTGATACTGTATCATGAGGGCCCCTTTGATGTGAAATAAAGTAGGGTTATAAACGTAAAGTTGTGTTACAACACCTTCAAATTCAAAGAAGGTGAAACACTAACATAAACTTTCACCAGATACAAAGCTTTCATGAATGAGTTAGTAAATGATGGAATCAAACTTTTAAAGCTTGAAATAAATACTGGTTTTATAAATAGGCTACCAAAGAAGTGGCTAAGTTTCTGCCTAAGTCTCAGAAACATAAATCATGTGAAAGATTCTGAGCTTGCTTCTGTATTTGGTAAACTTCAAAATAAAGAAACCTAAGACAACATTTATGAAACTAAAAAGAACAAATCTCTTGTCTCTGCAACACCTTTGTCAACTGCCTTATATCTACTTATTGTCTGGCTTTCAAGAATAGTCTGATGATGAAGAGGATACAAGAAGCAGTCATGAGTACCTAAATAACCTAGAAAGATTCTTCAAAAAGGGTATCTAAAGGATCAGCAGTGCAAAAGCAACTGACCAAACTAAATGCCACAAATGTGGCAAGAAAGGTCATTTTACAAGAGACTACTAGTTAAAAGCTTCAGCTCTCTCATATCAATCACCCTTTTAACCAAAACCTCTTAATTCCTCTCAACACAAACTAGAACTATGGCCTACCAAGGAATTTGAAGCTAAATACAACAAAGTCAAGGCTAAACTGGCTCTCCTAAGTTTAAGTGCTTCAGCTCTCAAAGCTGCTACTGTTAAAAACAAAGGTCTTATCATTGAAGCCTATGAATAGGATGAAGAAGAAGTGGCATCAGATGACAATGAGATGGTAAAAGTTAAAGTACTCATGGCACTAGCTGGAGAAAAAGATGCTATCAGCAAAGAAGGTGCTAGAAATGGTTAATAGGTGAAGATCTCTATGAGAAAGGTACACACTCTTCTTAAAATGGAAGATAATGATGATAGAAAAACCTATCTAGATTATTTGTGTATCGATCTAAATTATGTTAAAGAACAAAAAAATAATCTTTTTTCAAAACATAGAGATCTTGTTCATGAACTTAATGCATGCAAAGAACAACTTTTAGTAATAAAACAAGAAAAAATTGATTTTCTTACCATGCAGCATGTAAACACTGAGATTCTCAAAGAGAACAAAAACATAAGAACATAACTGAAAGAGCTAACAACAATCCCTAAAACATGGCTTAACAGATCTAATAAAGTAAATCAGTGTTTCAGTGAACAAATTCCCTCTCAAAAGAAGAGAATTCTGAGAGTCGATCAACTGACTGAAAATCCCTCTAGTTCTGGGAAAAAAGACCTAGTCTTTGTAAAATCTTCAGCTGATGACACAAAAGTGTCCATACGTGGTGTTGAAAGACCCTGGTTGTCTGAAGCTGAAGGTTTTATTCTGCCAAATCATGATACTGGTAGGATACTCCCAGCTAAATCACAAAGAAACACAACTAATCCTTCAGTTGCTATTACTGACTCTTTAGCGACTGATTATGATTTAGTGGATGAATCTTCATTCTATGGCACCCCTCCTCCACTGAAGAAGTTAGATGGTGTTGAACATATTTCTGGACCAAATACTATCAAATCAATTTTGAAGTCAAGATCCACATTCAAAGCTAAAACTTTAAAAGGTGTCATAATAAATGAACCATCATCAGCTCCTGCTAAGGGTAACAAAAGCTCTCCAGCTTCAAAGTTAACTCAGCTCTTGCTGGTAAACTAAAGAGTGTGAAAATTGAAGATGATCCTCCTTTGGATATTGTAATAAAAGAACTAAACAACCTAAAATTACAAATTAGCAAGAATCAGTCATCTTACTCCAGAAGTAATCAACCATAATAGGTTCCACAAAATGCACTTCAAAACAAATACAAAACACAATTCAAGAGGAGTCATGATCTGTGTGGCTTAAACAATCATCTCTTTAAGAATTGTTATAAAGTTATATTTTGTAAAAAGTATGAGAGAACTGATCACAAAACTTGTGATCATGCTGAATACATTTCCACCATGAACATGTCTTAGCATCTTAAAAGTCTGGGTAGATCTTCATCAAGATATAAAATCCCAAGATTATCAAAACGCTTTTTTCCACCTTTGCACATTACTGTGGAGGTATAGATCATTTTTCTAATGAAATGTTTATACTATACCATTTTTTTTTAAATTTTTTTTTTTATTTAGATTATGTGGAAGTTATGGACCATGAACACAAAATGGTTATAATAGGATCTCTCTCTAGAAAGAGAGATCAATCCAAGAAAATCCTCAACATGCATTCAAAAGATGTGAAGCTTTTGTGGTTAGCTCACTCATACCACAAATTGATCAAATAGGATATTGAACGTTCAAAAGAAGTGAAGTACTTCAAGCCAAAAAGGCTGAGGCTCTAAAATCAACTAGAGCTGAATCATTAAATGCTAACAGATCCAAGACTCCCACTAAAAGGTGGGTTTCTAAGCGAAACTAACCATTCTGAATGTATTTGTGTAGTGTAACATCAGGAAGCCCATCTGGTACCTGGACAATGGATGCTCAATGCATATGACTTGTGTCAAGAGTTACATGCACAAATATGTGGAACAACCAGGACCTAAAGTGGTATTTGGAGATGATTCTACATGCACAACTAAAGGTTATGGCTCTATAAAATGTAATGGTATAGTTTTCAAAAATGTAGCATTTATAAATGGTCTTAAGTACAACTTAATTAGCATCAGTCAACTCTGTGATGCTAAATATATTGTTCAGTTTGATGAGAAAAGAGGAACAATCTTCAACTCCAACAAAGAAGTTTTAATGATTGCTCCAAGAGTAAGAGATGTATATGTTCTTGACATGACATCTTCTGCTCAAGTGTCTTACTTCTTTGCCAAAGCTTCTGAAAATCTCAACTGGCTTTAGCATAAAAGACTTGCTCAACTAAACTTTAAAACAATTAACAAACTGGCAAAACAAAATCTTGTTATTGGTCTTCCCTCACTTGTCTACTCAAAAGATAAACCATGTTCATCATGTGAAAAGGGAAAGCATCATAGGGCCAGCTTCAAAACAAAACAAACATCTTCTATCAAGAAATGTCTTCATCTTCTTTACATGGATTTATTTGGACCTGTAACTCCTAGGTCCATTAACCATGAAAAGTACACCCTTATCATTGTTGATGAGTACTCAAGGTACACTTGGGTATACTTCTTGAAGAAGAAAAGTCAAGCACATGAAACCATCATGTCTTTCATCAAAATAGTTGAAAATCAAAATGACATCAAAGTCAAACAACTCAGAACTAACAATGGTACTGAATTCAGGAATAGCATTCTTGTCAACTTCTGTGATGAAAAAGGGATTTCTTAAAACTTTTCCTCTCCCTACACACCTGAACAAAATGGTGTTGCTGAAAGGAAAAATAGAACCCTCATAGAAGTTGCAAGAGTAATGCTTTCAGGATCTGTCTTTTCTAAACAATATTGGACTGAGGTTGTAGCCACTGCATGTTACACTCAAAACAGATCCACTATTGTGAAAAGACATCTCAAAACTCCTTATGAAATTTTTCATAAGAGAATCCTAAACATTAATTTTCTTCATGTCTTTGGATGTCCAGTTTACATCCACAATCATAAAGATCACTTAGGAAAATTTGATGAAAAAGCTGATGATGGTTATCTTCTTGGATACTCACTTGTTTCTAAGGCATTCAGAGTATTTAATACTAGAAGACAACAAGCTGAAGAGACTTATCACATCAAATTTGATGAAAGCCTTGATGCCATCAAGTCCTGGTCAGAGACCACTGTGTTCGCGTCGGCGATCCAATAAAAAAGCGAAGTAGTGGTCTTTTTCTTTCCATTATGAATGACACGCTTCGCCTGCTCCCTCCCCGTGTCCACTAGCGATGATGTGTCCTTCATAGAACCCTATGAAAGTCCTAAACCAGTTATCAATGAAAATGAAGTTTCATCATACCAAAATGGTCAAACTAATCAAAATGATCAAACAACTTAGACTGGTGAAATCTTAAATGACAATCTGTCTGAACATTCCAATCACAACAATAATGAACAAATCATTGATAATCTCCCAAACACTAAAGACATTCAGATCTCTGAACACTCATCCTCTCCAAATGTAGAGGATACTTCAGTCCAAGATACAATTTTAATCTTAAATCCACCCCTACCCATTCCATTAGTGGTTACTCTAGTTCCTCAAGACAGATGATCTCAGGACAAACACATTGAGCTGATCAATATCATTGGTAATCCAGGAGCTTGAATTCTCACTAGAGCTATGGCCAAAGAACTTAGTGCAGCTTCAGCTCATGAATGTCTCTTTGTAGATTTTCTTTCTGAAGAAGAACCTAAAAAGGTCTATAAAACACTACAGCATCCTGGATAGGTTAATGCCATGCAATAGGAACTAAACAAATTTTCCAAAAACAAAGTCTGGACATTAGTTCCTGCACCTTATGGTAAAACCATAATTGGCTCAAAATGGGTATTCAGGAACAAAAGAGATGAAACTAGAATTTCCATTAAAAACAAGACAAGACTTGTAGCTCAAGGCTACAATCTGCAAGAAGGCATAGACTATGATGAAACCATTACTCCTGTTGCAAGACTTGAAGCAATTAGGATCTTTCTTGCCTTTGCTACTTACATGAACTGCATAGTTTATCAAATGGATGTCAAAAGTGCATACCTCATTGGTAAACTAAAAGAAGCAGTTTATGTCAAATAACCTCCAGGTTTTGAGAGCAGTGAGTTCCCCAACAATGTATGCATTAGATAAAGCCCTTTATGGACTTAAACAAGCTCCAATAGCATGGTATGAAACTCTCTCAACCTTTCTTACTGAATACAAGTTTGAAAGAGGTAAGATATACAACACTCTGTTTGTCTACAAAACTCAAACTGGTGTGATTTTGGTGCAAATCTATGTTGATGACATTATCTTTGGGTCCACGAGCATAAAATTATGCAAACAGTTTGCTAAACTGATGACTCAATGATACAAAATGAGCATGATGGGTGTCATCACCTACTTCTTTGGATTTCAGATTAAACAATCTGAAAGAGGCATTTCAATCAACCAAGAAAAATATGTCAAAGATCTGCTGAAAAAGTATGACATAAATGGTTCATCAGTGCAAATCCAATGGTACCCTCTAACAAGTTAGGACTTGATCTCAATGGCAAAGCTGTAAATGAGACTTAGTAGAGAGGTATGATTGGATCACTAATGTACCTAACTGCAGCCAGATTTGACATTTAATTCTCAACTTGTCTATGTGCAAGATATCAAGCAAATCCTAAGAAATCCTACCTTATTGCTGTTAAGAGAATTTTTAGGTACTTAAAAGGTACTCCCAGTGTTGGTCTATTGTATCCAAAGTGTTCAGGTTTCGACCTAAAAGGATACTTTGACTCTGACTGTGCTGGATGCAACATGGACAGAAAAAGCACCTCAGGTGTTTGTTAGTTGCTAGGAGGAAAACTTGTGTGTTGGAGTGCTAAAAAGTAGCAATCTGTAGCTATGTCCTCAGTTAAAGCTGAATATGTAGCTGCTGGAAGATGTTGTGCCAACATATTATGGATGAAGAGTTAACTCACTAATTATGACATCATATATAAAAAGGTACCTATATTTTTTGATAACACCAGTGCTATTGCAATCTCAAAAAATCCAGTTTTGCACTCAAGAACAAAGCATATTGATATCAGATATCACTTTATTAGAGATCATATTCTCAAAGGGGACATTGAATTACACTTCATTCCCACTTAATATAAACTTGCTGATATCTTCACCAAGCCTCTGGATGAGCCAACCTTCAAAAGATTGATAGTTGAACTAGGTATGCTGAACATTGATTCAAAACCTAAACCTTCAGTACTGACTGAAGAAAACTGAAGGTTCAATGATTTCATCCAAAACTAAATAAACTTTCAAGTTAAAATGTCAGTTCAGTTTCTATATGCAACCTTTAACTTGCTTAAGTGAAGTAACTGAGCAATCACACATGTCTCATTCATGGATTTTCATGTGGTTTTGTCGCCTTCGCTGAAGCTTTGATATTGGCCACATAAAGAACTGAACAAAATTGATTTATTTTCTTTAATTTAGTTTCAAACAATTTTCTTGATCAAACTCTATACCTCTCTCGAGTGAAGTAACTGAGCAATCACATATGTCTCATTCATGGATTTGCATGAGCATGTGTGGTTTTGTCGCCTTCACTGGAGCTTGTATGATGATAAAGTCACCAGTATCTATTCAGCATAATGAAACACCAAACCTGAACCTAGTTCAGCTCTTTAAACATCAATCATAAGGTCAGATACAAAAGTGATTTTCTAAATTAATATTATTTTATCTAAATAACCTCTTTCTAAGAAGTTTTTTGTTTTAATATATTAAAAAAGGGACATCCAAACGTTAGAATGACCTCACCTTCTTTCTCTCACCTACTTTTTCAGTTGAATAGACGGTTGTTCACTGTTCTAGGTGTTAGATACATGCTTTGCTGACTTTCATTAAATACAAAGTGTAGGAACCCGATTAACACTTTCTAACACGATTCAATCACGGATCAAGAAGTAAGAATGAGAAAGAGAGGTGGTGGTGTAGAGAGAGAAAGAAGAGAGAGAGATGAGAGAAAAAGAAAGATATTATTTAGAAAATATGAGAGAGATGAGATAGATATTTTTCCAAGTGAAAAATATCTATATATATACCCCTACACATTTAATGTGACGCGCAGGATATTTAACTAGGACTCGGGCTCGGGTTTTGCTTGGGATTAAAC
>BQNB010128664.1:0-10320 GCA_026074375.1 Tanacetum coccineum
AAAAGCCAATGATGAAGTGGTCTAACGTATAATTCCTATAAATTTTGAATAGAAATTAGAGATAAAATTGCATCTCAATCCTAACTCATCGAATTTCCTCCTCAGCCTCACTCAGTGCGCTTCAATTATTAGTTGTCCTCTTCATCAGTTCTACCTCCGGATAAAGCCACTTCTCCTTCAAAACAAACAAAACTCATATGAGGTAGAAAAGAAAAGATTTGTATGCTTACTTAATTTATGTCGATGACATCCCTTTCACTTAGATATAAACGCCTCGTGCTAAGCCTCATTTTCGTCTTGAAAAACAACTCCTACTGCCCTTGGGTTTTTACTAGTATAAAAAATATAATACATTATGACACTGTAAACAGCGACGGAGCCAGTAGGGGGGCTGGAGGGTGCTCGCCCCCCCTAACACTGGCAGACCTACTCTTTGAGAAGTTGATTCCCAAACGCCACCTTAGAGATCGAAACCTTTTAGGAAGTATGTATAAGAAAATTTTGAACATACCTTAGAATTAGATCTGAAACCATCTTACATCTAAGTGAGAAAAAAAAAGACAAGAAGTAATTTAATAACCGGTACATGTCGAAAACAAAGAAACTGGGATTGTTGTTTCAATGGAAGTCTTGTCTTTTTTTAAGGAGGAAGATGACTTGGAAAACAAAATAAATATCCGTATGTTATAGTTGGTGTTGTAGTTTTATTAAATAGTTCCATTTTAACCCTTCACTTTATAATTTATCAATTTAGTTATGTTTAAAATATTATAAAAATATGATAAAAAAGAAACGTGAAAGTAAGGTATTATGATTGACCCATTTTCACTGCCATTTGCGCCAACATTTACCCTTTTTGTTATTTTCTTAACTAATCAAATAATTTTATGTTATTATCGAAAAATATCATTGAACTCGTATGTCGAATGATTCAAACTTCAATTTAGCTTCTAAAACAAAAAATTGTATGTTCTAAAAAAAAAAATTGGGCCCCCTTTAATACAAATTTCTGGCTCCGTCTATGACTGTAAAGGTGCATACGCAACGGTATGATATATGTAATAGTTATGCACACCGGTCGAATAAACATATAGAAAACCATTTACTACATCAAGCTAAGCATCCTTCAAGCCTAACTAAGACACAGGATGCTTAATTAGAATGCTTGACTAAGTGTGCAATTATCAACAAAATTGTTGCCAAGAAGAAAATTTTGACACATGCATTTATAGTTTCTGCTGCGTTACACCTAAGAAAAGCGCAAGTTTAACTTGAGTGTTGTTTGTAATTACTTATTTAAGCAGCTTGTGAAGTTCCTGGTTTGGTGATTATCGACCCATACTTGTAACAGGACACAAAGCAGGATATGTCAAATATTCAGAGATGGTTTTTTTCCAGCCAAACATATTGTATGATGCCCGCTTCAGCAATCAACGCTGGCTCATCCCATTAAGCGTCAATCAAACACCCCCTTAGTTTTAGAGGTGGCAATAAAGGTTGCCGTTTTTTAAAATTTTAAGAAATAAGATGTTTTTTTATAAAACGATTTAGGATGTTGCATAATTTGCGTTCTCGTACGCGTCAGGAAACTTATGTCCCGTTGAAGACACTTGACCATTTTCATATGAATAGCAGCTAGGACTAATTGGGTAATCTAATTCCCTTTGAAATAAATACTAAATAAGCATCGGACGACTGCCAGAAAAAAGAGACGATTAATGGAAATTGCAAGTAATTTGACCTCATGGTTCTTTGTCACAACAGGTTCATTAAGGCGGACAATTACCCATGCAAAGCACCCATATGATAATCCACTTGCGCATACATTCCATTAAGTCCTGCCAAAATAAGATCAAAATAGTAAAAACCCTTCAAAGCTAACAAAATAGGAATTAAGGTAATCAACTTAAAAATGTTCGACATAAGGTATTTTGATCTGTTGGGTTTTTACAACATAAAACATAGTGTTATGCAATAGATAGCGAAGCTAAAGTTTAAACAATCGTATGACAATATTTATTTCGAATTTGGTCACGAACGACACACTTGTACTTTTACAGCAAGAGAACAAGTTTACAATAACTTGACAAACAAAAGTATTGTCACAACATAGAATTGCTCTTAGCATGTATTCACATGACGCAACTGTTGGTAACAGAGCTTCGTCATACTCACTTGACAATAACGACAAAAGATCCCATATTCTCATAAGTTGTTAAAAGAGAAAAATGGCGTAGATCAACCTGTTTTGACACCACATAAGCTGTTTTTTCTATAACCAAACATATTGTTTTAAGGTTTCCTAAACACCCTTTAAATTCTCAAGTAAGCGATATTGTCAAACTCTTTAACAAATACTTATCATTGTATTTCACAATAGCATAAGCAAACACAATAATCATTTGTTGCATACATTTTAAAAGGCAATACCAAAAACCCACCAAAAAGAAGTTTTTTTTTTTCAAATTTGGTACTATATTAAAAGGTTAAATTCTTATTTCAATGATGAATCAGTATCAGCAGCATGGACAACAGAAACTGTTGCAGCCTGTGCACCGATCAGCCTCTCTAAACTTCACATAAACGTATGTGTTGTGTTGCCGCAAGTTGAGCTGCAATATCATGCAAGGCATAATATATTATAGATAAATATTAACAAAACAATGCCTTTGCACCATATAGCTAGAACGAAACTATCAACTACAAAGAGGGTTAGGTACAAATGCAAAGCAAAATATATGAATGCGGCATATATACCCAAAACGTAACTATCAACTACTAAGAAAAATATATGATTGGGGCATATATGCTCAACGCGTTAAACTTGTAAAAGGATAAATAAGTTACCCATTGATATTCATTTGAAGAATACAAAATTTTAAAATTATGGCATTGAATAACATAGCGCAAAGCCCCACATGTGGATGCGCAATCTGTTTTTCTTATTTATACAGTATATTGAAAAGATTCCTAACATGTTCATGTTTCATCACGACTAAAATCAGAGAAGAAAAAAACTTCTTTTTTTCGTTAAAGGCTGGGAAAATATGACGTGTCCGCAACTCATTGAATCCTACATTTGAAGCTTTTGTCTGAAAGTTTCCATGCACTCGTAATCACTCGTGCAACAACAGGGCTACATCTTCATAATTTGCAAACCCAATTAGCCTGATTAAGTTATCGATTTCTTTCAGGATATTCCCTATGAGCTCGTTATTCCAAATTCTAATACTCAAAAGACCTCTACAATTCCCTATTAATTCACGCAAAAAAAAAACTTATGGAATAAATGTGAATTCATATGCAGTACCCGAAGTCCTGAACTATGGTTGCAGCTTTGTCCCTTCTTGCGCCCTTTGACTCATCTCTTGCTGCCATTGCTCAAAGGCGGTCTGAAGTATTAATGCAGATTTTTTTTTAAAGCTTGTATGGTGATGTTGTTGCAAAAATTAACTATGAATCATTATTTCACCATGATCTTAAACTTGTATGTAAAAACAAACCTATAACTCCACCGCTTTTAACTCACACATTTCCTCAAACACCTTGTATGCATATTTCAAAATATTTATCACCACCAAAAAGCAAACTTGCATCAAACACCCCAAATCTAAAAATTAACTTAATAATTAGTAGAACACATATAAACACAATCTTTAAAACATGAACACATGAAGCATGTAAAATTATAGACGAAAAAATTCCAAAAAATGTTTAAACAAATCGAGCAAAATTAGACTATCCAACAAACAGCTTCCACAAAAACATTATCACAATCTCGAATATTTGTTATCAATATTCAATCTATCCATACATGTTCAACCTGCAAACAACAAAAAATCCAAGACTAAATAATATACCCGATATAAACAATAAATATAAGAAAGTGAAATAAATAAAAACCCAAATTGAAAGATCTTTTTCTTCTGATTCGAATCTTAAAGGTGCAATTTTTGGCATGTTTTCTGCAAAAAAAAAAGCAATTAAAAATTAGTGGAGATTGAATCGCATTGAGGAAAGAGGGAGAATGAAGATCACGAGATCTACGAGAGGACACGTGTTTAGCAAGACTGTATTTAGGTTGAAGAATCATCATTTCAACCACACTGCTAATGAATCTGATTAAAAAATTAAAAAAGAAGGATTAAAGAAACAATACCAAAACTTGAAGATATTTGAGTATATACTCTACATTAGTGAGATACAACATTTAGGTCCCTATTTAATATATAGCAGTAAATTACCTTATAACCTTAAATATACTTTGTTTAAGTTTGGCGAAATGATCTAGAGTAAGATCAGAAGCTAGGAGATATTAGTTGAAACTTAAAATATATAATCTGACAGATGAAGTTTAAAATAATAATTAAAGAAGTTTATACTAATAAGATTGATTGACGCGTTATAACAGTAAAAAATGCATAAAGAAACATCAAAATAATTCAGATATAACTAAAGCTTTTGTGTGTAAAAACGGCATTGTAAAATGACGAAAAGTAAAATTACGGTAATTTAACTAACTATAAGCACTTATAAACCAGTTTCAATGAGTCTGAACTTACGTAGGCTTATGCCATATATAAGCTTTTATAAACCAATGTAATAACAAAATTTATTTTATAATCAATATTATTTTATAAGCGCAGTCCCCTAAAAAACATGCGGCCAACACAAACTTAAAGCTACCAAGCCTTAATTACATATTAAATGATATACGCAATCTGTGCAAATTACTATGCATAGCGGTAAAGTAATTATGACATACGAAACTAGGTGATTCTGTTCGACTCATGATCAAAGTTTAATGTTTTTTGAAATACAAAGCGTATGTTTTTAAAAAAATATATAGTAATGTGTTTATTAAGAATGTTTGAAGAACCCCTTAGAGGGGAGTGAATACTGTTTTTCTTGACATCTTGCGAAGATTATAAAACACCAAGTCTCTAAAGCCTAGTGGTGTAACTAATTCCTACTTTGCAAATGAGAACAATAAGTAGACAGAGAGAAGAAAAGAGAAGAAAAAGACACCATACGATTATAACTGTTATCGGAAGGGTTTTTTAGTCCTTTCTTTACGTACCAGTTGCGAATCCACGACTCTCCCGATACTAACACTAGGATAATCCTTATTGTGGTACTATAAACCGTATTAACAATTAACTCCACCACTTTCAACAAAGGGCCCGACGCTCACACAGAAGGAGTTACTACCTACGGTATTTCACCTACCTCGGAATTCACCCATAAGAAACACGTGAATCGAATTTATCATATAAACTCTAAAACCTTCCCTCTTTGAAGCTTAACCACACCTCTACTATATCCTCATGATCTAGGCTAGATCCACGGAAACAAGACATCCCTTACAACTCGAAGTTGACTGAATAAAAGATAGTTGGAACCAAGTCCATAACCTAGCCAAGAGACTCTATTCTAAAGATTAGGGTATGCGAAAGAAGACCCACGACAAAACACACAATATGAGATTAGTACTTTATGTGACTCTCTTGCGGAGAATGTGTGTTCTTCAATAGATGATTAAATGAGAAGATTAAGAACACAAATGGTGTGTTTTAGACTTAAAGGATTATGAGAAGGGAAATAGAGTGAAAGAATGTTTGCAAGATGTGAGGAATACCAAGGCCCATGGGTTGTATTTATAGGCCAAAGGTCCTAAACTTTGAAAATACTTCGCCAAGTAGGCGCGCTGCCCACGTTCAGCGCGTGCGCAGGCGCCAGCTTCCCGAATGTATTTTCTTCGGGACTTTGGCGTTATTAAATACCCACACTTGTTAAACCCAAACTTCGCTATGACAATTGAATCGTTCTTATACTCATGGGTCAATCCAACTTAAATAGCCATTTGATAAAAATGTTTGTAAAGTATTTAGAAAAGCGTTTTACTTATCCGAATTGTAAAGAGAGAAAGATTATTGGAAAGGGGTATTTTTTAGGTATTCCTCAATGTGTAACTACATATTTTGTGGGGAGTCCAAATAAAGATTTGTGAAGATAGCTATTTAAAGTGACAAGAGGAGTACAAGAGAATATTTGTTTGCTTGGAGAAAAAGGGGGAAGAATTTGAAATTTGAATTTCAAACTGAATTAACCATATGTTTGATAAGAGAGAATGGGTTATGAATGAGTTGGAATGAGTTGACATGATGTGATAGAAGGGAACTTATTGATGTTGGTTTAAAATGGATGGTGAGGATGTGAAAAAGAGAGGTAAGTTGGATTGGTGAAGTGGCAAGATCAATGGTAGAAAGAGAGTGTGTTTGTTGTGTGAGTAAGAAGTGTATGTTTATGAGAGGAAGTGTGTTTGTTTGAGATGAGAGTTCAATCCAAGGGTTGAGAAGAGAATGAGGTATATTGGATTGATAAGGTGGCTTGATCAAGGGTAGAAGAGAAAGTGTGTTTGTTATGTTTGTTTAAAATCAATCCAAGGGTGGAGAAAAGAATGTGGGAACTTGGATTGATGAAGTGGTTTGATCAAGGGTGAGGATGAAGAAGTGTGTGTGAAATTCAAATGTTATGAAGAATAAGGTAAATAATGAATGAGTGGTGAATAATGTTTTGATAAGATGTGGAGGAGCCTTTGTTTGGAATGTATGGAACAAGAAGTACAATAAGTACAAGGATAGTACATTGTGTAAGGGAATGTGAGTTGGCATATTAAGGATGAGATTTAGGAATTATTTGGTGAAGGCTTATGTGAGTGAAGGTTTGAAGAAGAAGATGAAGATAAGGATGAAATCAAAGGATTTATTTGGGTTTATAATCACATTGCCAATAAGAAAGAAAAGAGCAGGCATATATGATTATGGGATTGTTTAGGAAGAAGGTGTTTGAAGTATGTGTGGAAGAGATGAAATCATTTGTTGGGTAAGAAGGGTGAACAAATGATTAGGAGGAATGGGTTGTAGGATTGTGTAGAAGAAGTGTGGACTTGTACATGTGAGGAATACATGTGAGTTTGTAAAACATTTATAGGTAAGGAGATAAGAAAACTCAAAGTATAATTAATCTCCAAATACCACAAACTCATTTAGTCATTTAGACTTTAATCCATGATAATCAACAATGGATTTGATCACTAATCATCTTGATGCAAACAAGCTAAGAGCTTTGAATCTTTAGTAAAGCATATCCCATAATGTTAAAGGATGCGTTTACGCAAAGTGACATTTGACTTAGTTTGACCAATAAGAAGGTAAACCCCATTACGTGATTAGGAACAACGTAAATCCAAATTAAAGTCAAATGAATACTTTTGCTTGTTGGTATGTTGAAAACATGATCATACTAGGTTTAGAAAGAAGTTTCCACATGTTTCGTTTCAGAGGAAAGCCAACAAAAGCAAATCCGTAAAAACGAAGTTCGCGTGTGGCGCGCTGCTGACGCTTGACCAGCGCGTCGGACAGGAAAATCTGGTTTTACTGATTTAGGCTATCGTTTGTTATTTTACGTTTTACGAATGTTTATTTGTCATCATTAAAACACAAAGAAGATCCTAGTCAATGTTGCACCAACAATCTCCCCCATTGATGATGACAAATAAATTTTCGGAAAGCAAATAAAATTACAAACGTAGCGAAGATGAAGACCGCCCGTTGATGAGGTTTACGTCTTGATCTTGGCCTTGTAATTTGTTGAAGCTTGAACCTTGTCTTCACTTTATGAGTCTTACATAGCTTGTCTAATCCCATGTATGCTATAGCTCTTTTCTTCCGTGATTACGAACTTTTTCCCATTCTTCATGTTTTGCTTTTCTTCTCCCCCTTTTGTCAAATCAAAAAGGCAGGATATTGGTCTTTTCAATGGAAGGTTGACATCTTTGTAGAAGAGAGAATGGATACCATAGTACGTTCTCCCTCTAGATCATTGCTCCCCTTTGTTTTAAGGCAGTGATCCAAGGGTCAAGAGCATCACCTTCGAGGTGTTCTTGGCTACATCTAGCAACAAGCAAACACAAAACAATACAAGCAACAAACATATACTCATGTGCAAGACCAATATGGGTTAGCTTACCATTTAGAAACTTGGCTACATGGATGAGTACAAATATGAATTATTGTGACTTTGTACATTGTTGCATGCATTCATATACATATTTTAACATTTTATATGTATAGTTATTCATGACTCCAATTACTTTTTGTTGAGCATACTAGATCAATAAAAACAAAAGAGAATGATTTCAAGCAAGTAAATCATGTCATTCGGCATATCTTAGTGGTGATCACCAATTACATAGAGATTACAAGTAAAGTTTTATTTTAATTGCAACATTCTAGAGTTCAAGAGATTTTATGGTGAAAGGTGGGCATATGGGAGACACTTCTTCCACTTCAATCATTCCGGTGTTTGTTCTTGAGGTATTCAAATAGTGTTGTCATGACCCTAGCATATAGAAGTGCCTCATTATTGTAGTCTAAACCACTCAACCTTCGAGCTATGAAGTAAGCGAAGTTGAAGGGAGTTTTGGTTTTGATGTAATAAAGCATGAAGCCAATAATGATGGGTAAAATTTCCTGAGCTTCGATCTTTGCAAATACGTTTGACAAGAGAACATCCGCCCGTGCATTTAAGTAAGGGTGAAGTTGGTGTTTCTCCCATGATTTTGAGGGAATGCCTTCACAATGGAACTCGGGTCTCATGATGGTGTTTTGAATCATGATGCTATTGACTGGGCGGTCACATTCAAATGAACTTGGATGATAATTCTTAAGTTTCATGAAGGCTTTTGTGTTGGTTGATTTAGTAAAGAACAAGGTTCCTTTGGAAGATACATTCAACACCCTTCCTAACTTCCTTAGATCCCAAGCATAGTCGTGACCATACATGCGAAAATGAAGAGTTAGTGTGGGTATGTAAAAGTAGTATCTAACATAGAATTCTTATATATGTCAAGGATAAATGGTAGAGGGAAGATTGTTGACAAGTGAGAAACATTTTGCTTGAATGAAAGGTTGTTTCAAGCTTGTTACACAAAGAATTTTTTTGTCCATCATGGGGAATAGAACATGCAATGTTGTGAATAAGTTGATGTCACATATTTAAATATGTGAGGCGATGATTACCACAACATTGGCAAGATGTAGACCAAATTTCTTGTTCATAGCACATAAGTTTGACATGTAGACTCTGAGATATGTCAATCATAGTTTAAATAATGCATTGATTTCTATCTTTCATCTTGTTAAAACAACAATGTTGCTTAACTTCTATGATTTTCACATAAGTCCTAGCACATAACACTTCTATGATTTTCACATAAGTCCTAGCACATAATACATAAGCACATTAGCTCTAAGAGCACAAGTATCTCTAAAAGGGTATGCAAATGACCTATAGACTTATATTCTTATTTTTAACCCCTCGCTCACTCAAATCAATATCCTATGGTGCATGTCAACCATGAACAGCCTTAACTAGACTCGTGCAATTTTTGGACTTTGGAAAATATCATGCGAAAATCGTAAGTTTGTTTTGTCTTAGACCTAAGTGTCCTCTCATTCAACTCACCATTTACTTGTTCTATTGGGTGACCTCTAGCTTCTTTTAGACTCTCAGGATAACTCGGCTTTGAGGCATTAACTTGTAATGACGGAGACCTAACCGGATTTTGAACTACGGGTTCAATGATCCTATCATCTTCTACTAAAGAAGATGACTTAGGTTCGGGCAAGCTCTCATCAAAGTTTACATTAAGAGATTCTTCAATTCTCATTGTTTCCTTATTAAGCACTATGTATGATTTACTAGTTTGAGAGTATCCTAAAAACACACATTCGTACGAATTTGGGTCAAACTTGGTGAGATGTACTTTAGTTTTAAGTATAAATACTTTACAACCAAAGACCCTAAAGTACTCTAATAACGGCTTTCTATTCCTAAGAATTTCGTAGGGTGTTTTATTTATGAATTTTCTAATATAAACCCTATTAAAGATGTATATTTCCGTATCTAATGTATGACTTCAAAACTTTTGTGGAATGGATTGCTCGTCTAACATAGCACGACTCATCTTTCTTAATTTACAATGTGTTCTTTCAAAACAATCTCACTTGATTGAGAAGTGAACGGTCCCGACAAGTTATAAGACACTCCATGTTGTTTACAAAAGCACCCAAATTGCAATCTATCAAATTCACTACTATGATTTGTTAATATTGAACAATAGAACAATCATGTAGGTTTTCAAGTCTTTTATACAAAATTTTAAACTTCTCTAAGACATCATCCTTAGACTCTACAAATACAACCCAAGTGTAGTTTGAGTGGTCATCGATAATCATTAAAGTGTAGAAGTTGCCT
>BQNB010128665.1:0-19243 GCA_026074375.1 Tanacetum coccineum
AATAATGAATGATAACTTATCTTTTAAAAACGCCTCTTTCGAGTCGTTTTCTATGATTATGACTGTGTACTATGAAATAATACCCCAGATTAGCTTCCACTGCTATATGTCAAAAATGGGGGTGTTATACACATGACCCATGACCCGTGTGAATTAGCCATTATTGCATGGGTTGCATTACACTATAAGCCACTACAACCCAATGCACATGACCTATGACCCATGTTAATTACCTATTATCGATCACCGGTCTTGTATTGATCGATAACATGACACTATAGGCCACTACAACCCAATGCACATGACCCATAACTCATGTTAATTACCCATTGTCACCAGTCATGGATGTGTCGTAACATGACACTATAAGCAACTATAACCCAATGCATATGACACATATAATGTCAAATACCCATTAATAAATGTGACCAGTGATAACCTAATGCATATGACCCATGACTCATGTAAATTAGCCATTATCACCGGTCATGCATGGGTTCCATTACACTATAAGCCACTACAACCCAATGCACATGACACATGACCCATGTTAATTACCCATTGTCAATCACCAGTCATGTATTGGTCGATAACATGACACTATAAGCCACTACAACCCAATGCACATGACCCATGACCCATGTGAATTAGCCATTATCACCGGTCATGCATGGGTTTCGTTATACTATAAGCCACTACAACCCAATGCACATGACACATGACCCATGTTAATTACCCATTGTGGATCACCAGTCATGTATTGGTCGATAACACGACACTATAAGCCACTACAACCCAATGCACATGACACATGACCCATGTTAATTACCCATTGTCGATCACCAGTCATGTATTGGTCGATAACATGACACTATAAGCTACTACAACCCAATGCACGTGACCCATAACCCATGTTAATCACCCATTGTCACCAGTCATGGATGTGTCGTAACATGACACTATAAGCAACTACAAACCAATGTATATGACACATATAATGTCAAATACCCATTAATGAATATGACTAGTGATAACCCAATGCTCATAACCCATAACCCATGTGAATTAGCCATTATCACCCGTCATGCATGGGTTCCATTACACTATAAGCCACTATAACCTTACGCCGCCTGACACTACAAGAATCGAGGCTTTTAACCACAAGAAATATTTAGCCAGGACCAATGTCGTGGTTAAAAGCCCACTAATTGACAAAATAGCCGAAAATGGCAATCCAATTACTCACCGATTAATCCCGCTTAGAACAATTACAAGCTACAAGGAGGTCGACCGCTCGGCTATCGATTCGCGATTTTTTTCAACCTTTGCAACTATTTCTTTAAATTTTTTATAAACAAGTAACAAAACTTTTATTCACGACTATTATCGTGGCTTAAGGTATTTTCCCAATTAATACTGCCAAGAACGATTTCATGCTACAAGGATGTCGACCGCCCGACTATCGATTCACGATTTTTTCAACCTTTGCTACTAGTTCGTTAAATTTTTTGATTAATCCCGCCTAGAACGATTACAAGCTACAGGGAAGCCGACCGCCCGGCTATTGATTCACGATTTTTTCAACCTTTGCAACTATTTCTTTAAATTTTTTGTAAACATGTAACAAAACTTTTATTCACGACTATTATCATGGCTAAAGGTATTTTCCCTCCAATATTTTTGTGAAATATTTCATAAAATTCGTAAAATACTTTTAGTCACGTGAATAAATGTATTCCCCTCAAAAATTTCATGAATCTCATTCCAAATTAATCACACAAACAACTCCTCCTGTCACCGCCATAACTCCCTCCTCACTTCTCACCAAATATCCGTCACTCACCAACAGCTCTCATTCACGTCAATCTTTTCTGGTCACTGTCACTCTCCTGCATAGCACCCACCACTCCCGTTACCACCTTCAAATAACAACCCTATTCATATTTCATTCATATCTTTTTCAAACCTTAACAACAATGGCGGCTTTGAAATTTGTTGATTCTCATAATATGGTAGCATACTTGGAACGGCCAACTGATAGTGATGATTTCACATAGATAGTAGATTTCTTAAATGCAAAACCCCATAAGGTATGTTTTGACTGTTAGTCCTACAATCTATGTTTCATGCATTGAGCTGTTTTGGTCTACTGCTAAGGCCTAAACAATCAATGAAGAGACACATATTCATGCCTTGGTAGATGGCAAGAAAATAGTCATAACTGAATCATCTGTGAGGAGAGACCTTTAATTTGCAAATGAGGATGGTACTGACCTTCCAACAACTACTATTTTTGAAAACTTGAAGTTGATGGGGGTATGAGAATCTTTCTGATAAACTTACATTTTTCAAATCTTACTTCTCCCATCAATAGAAATTTTTTGTTCATACCATTTTGCAATGCTTAAGTCTAAAGAAAACTGTTTAGAATGAGTTCAGTAGCAACATAGATTCTGCTATTATTTGTTTGGCTACTAACCAAAAGTTTAATTTTTCTAAAATGGTTTTTGATGGTATGCTAGAAACTTGGATAGTCTTTCTGCTAAATTTTTAATGTATCTAAGATTTTTGCAAGTGTTTTTGGACAAACAACTTGACAAGGTGCCCTCTCATAATGTTGTTTACAATGCACCTTGTCATACTAAAAAGGTTTTTGCTAATATGAAAAGAATTAGAAAAGATTTTTCATGAAAAGTAACACCTTTGTTTGACACTATGTTATACACTATCATCAGTAGAGTGTGACAGTTTAGAACGGTTGCCACTACTGCTTTCTAGCTTAGAAGCAGAGCAGGTCAGTGGTAACATCACTAAGACCCGATCCAAGGCAACACTTAATGAGCCTACTCCTCAGAGAACTGGTTCAGGTAGTGGTCCCAGGCGCCAAGATACCATGGGGGACACAATTACTCAAACTAGGTTTAAGAATGTGTCTAAAACTTCCTATGATTCACACCGAAGGAGTTAAACACCTCGAAGTGATAAGGTATGAAACTTAAGTAATTGATGGAAATGTATACCAATTTGCTACAAAGAGTTCAAGACCTTGAAACTACAAAGACTGCTCAAGCTAAGGAGATTACAAGCCTGAACAAGAGGGTCAAGAAGCTAGAACAAAGAGGAAGGTCAAAAACTCTAAGGTTGAAAAGGTTGTACAAGGTTGGAACATCTATAAGGGTTGATCCTCTGCTGAAGCAAGTTTGGGTGATCAGGAGGATACATCCAAACAAGGGAGGAATATTGCTGAGATTGATGCAGATGTAGATATTTCACTGGTTCATGAGGATGCAAGGATTCAGGGGAGGTTTGATGATGAAGATATGTTTGATACAAGTGTTTTTAATAATGAAGAAGTGTTTGCAGGGTAGGACATGGCAGATCAAGAAGTTAATGTTGCTGAAAAGGAAGTTAGTGCTGCTGATCCAGTTACTACTGCTAGTGAAGTGGTTACTACTGCCAGTGTTGATATTAGTACTACCAGTGTTCCAATAACTATTAGTACTGCTACACCAACTACTCCTCCAACTACAACAACTAAAGATGATATGACTCTTGCTGAGACTTTAATGGAGATCAAGAGTGCTAAACCAAAGGCAATAGGAGTGGTTATGCAAGAGCCAAATGAGATTTCAAGAATAAGTGTTACACAACAACAAATTCAAGAAAAGGCTCAAGGTTCAAGAGATAAAGGTAAAGCTAAAATGGTTGAAGAATAAGAACCAAAAGAACAAAAAAAGAGAAAAGATCAGATTAAGCATGATGAGGAACTTGCTCAAAGACTTCAAGCTCAACTTCAAGCATAAATAGAGGAAGAAGATAGGCTTGCAAGACAAAGAGAAGAAGAAGATAACATTGTTTCATGGGATAATGCTCAAGCTATGATGGAAGCAGATTATCAAATGGCTGAAAGATTACAAGCAGAAGAGCAAGCTTCATTGACTGATGAAGAAAAAGCAAGGTTATTTGTACAACTCTTAGATGCAAGGAAGAAACATTTTGCAGCATTGAGAGCACAAGAAATAAGGAATAAACCACCTACTAAAATGCAAAAGAGAACTACAATGTGTAATTATCTGAAAAACATGGCTGGATACAAGCACAATCAGTTGAGACACAAAAGTTTTGATGATACTCAGAAGCTGTTTGACAAAGCTCTTAAGAGAGTAAACACATTTGTGCCTATGGATACTGAGAAGGTGGAAGGTAGTAAAGCAAAAGCAACAGGCAGTGAGACAAGAGTAGAAGAAAGTTCAAAGAGAACATGAGAAGAACTTAATAGAGAATCCACAAAGAAGCAAAAGGTAGAGGATGAAACTGAACAAGTAGAGCTCAAAGAATGTTTTGAGATTATTTCATTTGATGAAGATGCAGTTAATACCATACCTTTAGCAACTAAACAACCACCTATTGTTGACTACAAGATCACCAGAGATGAAAGAAAGATTTATTATCATATTACAAGAGCAGATGAAAGTAATCAAGTTTATATGAGATTTAAGGATATGCTGAAAATGTTTGATAGAGAAGATCTGGAAATCTTATACAGAATAGTAAAAGACAGGTTTAAGTCAACAAAGCCAGTTGGTGATAACAGAGTATTATGGGGATACTTAATGACTATGTTTGAACCAAGTACATGTAATGAGATGTGGAGAGAACAAGGGAGATACTTAATTAAGAGCTGGAACCTGATTGATTTATGTGGAGTACATTGCCTGATTTTGGAATCTATGTACATCTACATGTTGATAGAGAAAGAGTATCCTCTTGCACAATTTACATTTAGAAGAATGTGGGAAGGGAAGCTACAAGTTGATTATGAGTGTAAAATGGCTTTTGAGCTTCTTAGGTTTATCAAGAAACAGCTTAAGAAGTAAAGAGATGTTTGGATACATCTTCCTAGTGATTATGAAGCTTTTAATAAAGAAACTTGATGATTAATAAAGATGAAGGTTATTAAAGGACATGTGTGAAACAAAAATGGACCAGAGGGATGCATTGCTGAGGAGACTATTACGGAAGAAATAATAAAGTTTTTTAGCTAATATCATAAATCCATGGAAACTATTGGTATCCCACCTGATAAACATGAAACTGATGAAAATGAGGAAGGAAAGCCATTGTCGGCCGGCAATCAAGTGAAGTTTATACGGAACTCTTTCAAAAAGCACATTTGTATGTAATACAGAATACAGATGAAATTGTATCATATATCGAGTAAGTATTACTAACACATGTCTATTTCGTTACTTAAAATGTTATATTAAATATAATAATCAAATACATTGTTTCAGAAGACACAGACAAGTTTTGAAAACAGAAAACCTGGGTAAACGAATAGCATTTCTAGAGAATGAGCACATTAAATCTTTTGCTAAGTGGTTACACAAAGAGGTAATTAATCGTATGTTATTTATAATTGTTTGTTTGTTGTTCCTTCAATTTGAAGCTAATATATACTTGTAATGAAATTCAGGTTGAGAGAGAGTTAGCGATCTCCAAAGAAAGTGTATCAGAAACTGTAAGGTGGATATCATATGGACCATGCACCACCGTAGTGAAATACGATGTATATAACATCAATGGGTATACCTTTCGTACGAAATGTCATGATGGAAAAGTTTACCAGAACAGTGAGGTTAGTGTTAAGGCAATAGATCTGCACATATCTAAAGAAGTTGCAACCACAAGACAAGCATTTTATTATGGGATTTACAAGAGATATGGGTACTAGATTACCATTTCAGGCAAATTCCTCTTTTCAAATGTGATTGGGTTAATCATAGAGTTGGTGGTGTGAAACGCGATACTCTTGGGTATACATTGGTTGACCTGAATAATTTAGGCCACAAGGTTGATCCATTCATATTAGCCTCACAAGCACGACAAGTTTTTTATGTGAAAGACCAGATAGATAAAAAATTATCTATTGTCTTTAAGACACCTCCCAATAATTACAAAGATACGTATGACGAAGTCGATGAGGAATTTAGTACCGTCATTCACCAGTGCAATGTTAACATACTGCCATGTGTAAATCAACGTGACTTGGGTAATAAATCACGAGATGACTACTATCGAACCGACTGTGGAGGTGTTGTTATACGAAAATCCAAGTGAACCATGTCATGCTCAAGTTGTCACACTCTACCTTTATCATATTTCACCCGTTCTTTTAAAGCATATAAACATTCGATTTTTTATACTTGTTTAAGGATTTATGTTTGTACTGTGCAGAACATTTTTAAGCTTTTGTTTTGCTGCAAATACTCTTGTGAAGGATTTGATTTTATCTATTAATTTTTTACTTCCTGTTTGGTTTATATGTTTGTATACGAGGCTTTTAAACCCGGGCGATGCCCCGAATGAGTCATGAAGTCGCTAAAAAACTGCTTAATTCTGCATATTAAACTGCTTATTATCGGCTTTAAAACTGATTATTAAATATGTTGATAAGCTGATATGGATAAGGTGTGTTTGGTTTTTAGTTTTCAAAATACCAAAAAAAATTAAAAAGGAATCACGCCTTTGGTGAGTTATATATTGATTATAATTTGTTTAGTTTAAAATTATTTAGTAGAAACACATAGCAGTTTAGGGGTGTTTGGATTATAAAATTGGACCCATATGCATTAACAGAGAATGGACACAAAAAGAACAAGTGTTCATGTAAGTCAGGACACATTTCACATAAGGAACAAGCAACTTGTTTACCAGGGTACCATGCTGCAAGTCTATCTTGAGTAGTTAACCTTTTTAAAATTGTTAGCCACATTATGAAGGAGTGTTTGTGAATGCATTGTGAAAACCAAATAACTTTCCCCCATTTCACTTTTTCATTACATTGCTTCTAATCATCCCACATCTTATTAACAGAACATCTTACCTTCTGTTGAACCCACTTTAATACACCAAAGAGTCCTAGTCGGCTTACAATACTTTCCTAATTATCTATAATCTTTTCCATAAACAAATAACTTCTCCAGTTTTGACTTTTAGAAGGTGCAGAGTATATATCTATACTACTTCGTTCTGACCTTAACGAATACGTTTTTGGGTTTTGGCGTTATAAAATAATTATGCGCGAAATACATGAATGGATTGAATTTTAAATATATCTCTATTTGAGTCATAGATATTAGATGGGTTGGGGGGATTCATATATTATGGTTAGACATAAGGGGGGGGGGGGATACGAGTGGGTAAACTTAGGGGGGGGGGGCTGGATTGTGTGGTTGAGAGCGAAAACATACGACAAAAAGGGGGTGGGCGGGGGATAGAGTGTGAGCGAGTGGGATTTGGGGATGGAGGTGTGAGTTTCAGTAGGTTGGCAGATGTGTTAAATTTTTTAATTAAATTTGGTTAGTATATGATACATTTAGTTATTAGAATGAGTACATCTACACACTGAAAGGAAGTGGATAGTGATGTTTTTTAATGTTTATTGATTTGTTTAATATGTATTGGTGGAGGGTGTTGTATGTAGATGATAGTTTTAATGATAAGCAAACATTAAACTAAAATGAGAAAGTAATTCAAACAGAAATGCAAAAGAATTTTAATCCAAAACACCAATTCTTCCCATCTTTATCCACGGACGAAATACTTTATCAACTACATTGTTTAGAGTTGGGTTAGGGATACTAAGGATATTAGGATAGCTAGCAACCTATTCCTCAGGCCATACCCACACACCATTTTGTATCATATCACTGATTTTGATCTTGCTGTCAACATTAGTCAGAGCTTCAATTGGGAAGACTTCCTTAAGTATGCATAGCTCTAGACTAGTTGTATACTTTGTAAGAAATCATTATTGTGAATTTAGATAGTAAGCTCAGACAACAACAACCACACAGTACTCATATAGCACTTCTCACAGTGGGTAGCGAAGGTGGGGTGGGGCGCGGGGGGGGGGGGTCCGAGGAGATAGATTATGACTCTCCAGAACCACCTAAGAGTTTGCTCAAATGGTACCACTATTTGTCAGATGAGTACAAGGACAATGGTAGGTTTTGGGGTTTAAAATCAGGATGTAATGAAAGTGATGTAAAACATTCTTGGAAAGACATTGACAAGGCTAAAGCATTGTAATGTTGGCTAAAGCACAAGCATCTGAGGCATCTTCTAAGGCTAAAGTAGAAGCATGCGGGTCAAAGGTTAAAGTAGAAGCATGTGGGTCAAAGGCTATGCTACAAGCATCAACTAAAACACTCACTGTCAAAAGCCTTGTACTGAAAGACAAATTAGTATACTTAGTTGTGCAAATGCAAAAAACCTGGGATGCTATTAAAGCAGAACCATTGGATGAGATACCGCCCAATAATGACTTTTGCTGAATAAGATATGGAGGCGCGAGGGGAAGCCTCATAGAAGTGAAAGTGAGTTAATCTACTTTTATGATGTTATGTATAGTGGTTTTTTAAAAAATTTTGGTCCTTATGTAATGGTAGTAGATGTTAATATACTTTTAAAATAATATGCTTATAACTGAATTTATGATGTTAGAATAGTTTGTGTTTGGTTAATGAAGTCAGGATGTTATCTTCTAAATTGTGTTATCTGCTAATTTGATTGAAAAATGTGTGTTTTGGTTAGGATGTTATATGCTTATTCTTAATTTTCTTTTGCAGAAATAATTGAGATAAGCTCAGACAGCTCAGAAGACAGGAAAGGGGCATCAAAAGCAACTGCTCCTATATTTTATGGGCCATTAACACAAGGATTGCTAGATGCTTATGGATAAAAAACACAATTGAGTCCTAATCTAGACATGAACTTACTTTCCACGCACAGACATGAAGCACCAAAACATGGAAACCACAGACAAGAGAAACACAGACAAGGATTGCATTGTTGACTCTAACTCTGCAATGTCTAAAGGTAAATATGTACCAGTTTGCAAGAAACACAAACCAAATATGTATAGCCATGTACCAGTCACATGATCTGTGCTGAGACTACCAAATGTTACTACCACATTATAAATTAAAATAGAAAATAGAGGAGCTATAGCGAGAGAGCGAAAAAAAAAGACACATTAGAGTGCGCGTGAGCCAGCGCGAGAGGAGGGGTGGGAGAGAGAGCGAGCGAGAGTCATGTGGAAGCTGATCAATGCTGCGTTGAGCGTTTGAGAGCGCGAGTGATTTTTTTGGGTATCCGCACTGTAGTCTAAGCATGTTTATTGTTAGCTTATTGTTTGTGTTTTGTTTAGCAATCAAACTTTAAATGATGACTTATGTAAATGGTGATAGTACTCTTTAAAACCTTATGAAATTTAATGTATTGGTCCTGTTTGGGTTTGGTATGTTATTGACTGGTTTGAGTGTAATTTGCACTTGCACATTGCATTTGCAGCTGTATATGCACATTGCATTTTGTACATTGCATTTGCAGCTTTCAATTTGCAAGCAAGCATTTGCAACATTGCAATTACAATTGCATAGCACATTGCATGTTCAGCTTGCATTTGCACATTCACTTGCACATTGCGCGAGAGAGCAGGCGCGCAGTCTTATGTAAATCCATATTTCTCTCTCTATAGAAACAAGAGAGTGGCGCGCGAGAGCGAGTAGATTATATTCCACGGGGTATGTACGGGAGACACAGAGCACTCTCTTCTGAAGGAGCGACCGTTTTATAGTTATGTTAACGGAGAGTTTTCTTAAGATATCAGTTGTATGGAAATTAGTGGGGTAGATTTAATTGGTTAGGGCCGCGAGAGGACTCTAAGTAGTCGCGGAGGAGCGGAGCGAGCGTCGCTGGGGTGAGCGGCGCAGAGCCCTTTTTTATTTTCTTGTTATGAATATATTGGTCACATCCGATTTCATATTTTGCTCTAAATAATAGCCACATGAATACTTCACGATGTGACTGTTATGAATATATTGGTCACATATAATCACCTTAAATGTGGCCATAAACATAATTTAGTCACACATTTGTGATATGTTATGGCTATTGTAAAGACATATAGTCACATGATCGTGCATAGAAGTAAATGTGACTATACACATTAGCTTTTGGCAAGCTAACACAAACTAAACTTTAAACACACATATTAAGTTACATGACCATATGTACTGGATAAAGTGACCAAAAGTGTTAATAAGTGTGACCATATGCTGTTTAAAGTAAAGAAATGTGTATTTTGTGTGACTATTGATCATCCAATGGCCACATAAATTTTATGTTTTGTGTGGCCTATTTTAAATTATTTAGTCACACAAAGCATGTTTGTTTTGGGTATTTAGTCACATACAATTAAGCATAAAGTGGCCAAAAGTGTTAATAAGTGTGACCATATGCTGTTTAAAGTGAAGAAATGTGTATTTTGTGTGACTATTGATTATCCAATGGCCACATGAATTTTATGTTTGTGTGGCCTTTTGGAATATTTAGTCACACAAAGCATGTTTTTTTGTATTTAGTCACATACAATTAAGCATGAAGTGACCAAAAGTGTTAATAAGTGTGACCATATGTTGTTTAAAGGGAAGAAATTGGTGGTTATTTTGTGTGAGCCTATTGCGAGAGCGAGCGCACAAATCGACAACATGAAGTTCTATAATTGTTGTGTGGCCTTTTGTAATATGTGACCAAAGAGTTAATAAGTGGTGACCATATGTTTGTTTAAAGTGAAAAAATGTGTATTTTGTGTGACTATTGATCATCCAATGGTCACATGAATTTTATGTTTATATGACCTTTTGTAATATTTAGTCACACAAAGCATGAAATTTAATGATGACCGATTTCACATTTTGTTCTAAATAAGAGCCACATGAATTCATCACGATGTGACTATAATGAATATATTGGTACACAATATTTCACCTTAAATTGTGGCCATAAACATAATTTAGTCACACATTGTGATATGCTTTGCTATTGATAAGGCAAATAGTCACATGATCGTAGCTAGGAATAAATGTGACTATCACATTAGCTTTGGCAAGCTAACACAAAGTAAACTTTAAACACACATATTAAGTTACGTGACCATATGTACTGGATTTTGGCTACACTTAAATAATGTGTGACAAAACATTTAGTGTGACCATATATGGCATTTGGTCACAGTGTTCAAGTGTGGGTGACATAATATTGTCACTATTTATATGTAGTATTCGTGACTAGTGAATCACCTTACTTTTCATTTTCCATGCGTCCCCAATTCCATAATGTAGCCAAATAATTAGCAAAAGATATCAGTCACCCCTTAATAATGTTGACAAAAACTTGGAATGTAATGATTGGACACATAAAAAATTAGTTTATGTGACCAAAATACCAATTAGGTCCACATTTTCTAGTGTGTGTGACATATATTTGTCACTATTTATATGTATATCGTGACTAATGCTTCAAGCTTCCTTGTATTTGTCACGCGTTCCAAATTCATATGTGGGTAAATAATATTACCAGTTACCTTTAGCCACATAATGTTCGAATATGTGGCAATCCAGTTCTAATGGTCACACAAACGAAATTTTCATGTGTGGCTAATTAGTAAATGTTGTTTATTTTGGTACCTTTAGCCACATAAATATGTGAATGTGTGGCCGTTCCATTTTACCCATGTGTGACTAAATCCACTTTTTATACTAGTGATACTTCGTACATTGATGCTGAACCGGATTAGCAGACAAATAAACAGCACTAACGTTATCACAGTAAACGAGCGTAGCGGAAGACAAATGTGTATGTAACTCACGTAGCAGATTCCTCAACCGACAAGTCTCAGCAACATCATTAGCAACACCACAATACTCTGTCTCAGCACTAAAACGAGAAAGCATCGGTTGCCAAGAAATACACAATAACCTAAAGTCGATCTTCGAGTAGTAGGACAACTAGCCCAATCCGCATCCGAATAAGCAACCAAAGATGTAGTATAAGACAAAAATAACTGCAACCCAAGATCTAAAGTACCACTAACATACCTCAAAATCCGTTTAAGAGCTGAGAAATAAGGCTCCCGAGGATCATGCATATAAAGATAAACGTGTTGTACTACATAAGAAATATATTGGCTTGTAAAAGTAATATACTGAAGAGATCCCACAAGACTCCGATATAAGGCCGGATCAGATGTTGGATCACCATCATCTCCTAGTTTAGACTCAGTATCAACAAGTGTTCGACTGGGATTACAATTAACCATATAAGCCCGTTCAAGAATCTCAGCAGCATACTTACCCTGAGATAAGAACATCTACGAAGAATCACGTGTAACATAATTACCCAAAAAATAATTAAGCGAACCGAGATCTGTCATAGAAAACTCTTGATGTAATGAAGTGATAATATTCTGTAACAAAACCTTATAAGAAGCAGTGAGAACAATATATCATCAACATACAACAATAAATAAGCAGTGTCAGTCCCTTATCTGTAAATAAATAATGAAGAGTCACAGCGAGTATGAGTAAACCCAACACGAGTAATATAAGCTGCAAATTGCTGAAACCAAGCCTAGGAGCCCGCTTGAGCCTATAAAGAGACCTCTATAATAAACAAACACAATCAGGATGTGTAGAATCTCAAAACTTAGAGGCTGATGCATATAGACTGTCTTAGATAAATCACCATGTAAGAAGGCATTCTTAACATCAAGCTGATGAACAGGCCAATGTCTAGAAGTAGCCAAACTAAGAATGGTCTGAATAGTACCCAGTTTGACAACTAGACTAAAGGTCTCATCAACATTAACACCATCTAAATGTATACTACCATTTGCTATAAGACGAGCCTTGTAGCGACTAAGAGTGCCATCTGCTAAATACTTATAACGAAACAACCACATACAACGAACAATATTGGATTCCGTATGTCGGGGCACAAGAGTCCAAGTTTTATTTTTAATAATTGCATTAAATTCATCATTTCCATAGCATATTTCCAATTTTCAGATCATAAATAGCACCACGAAACGATTTTGGTAAGGAGAAATAGTGGAGAACAATGAAAGAATCAGATGCTTATAATGACGATTGGACCCGACAAAAGAACGCGAAAGCGGGTGACTATGGATTAACCGAAACCGGCATTCCGAGTTAACATTTGAGTGGGATTTAGCGGTTGGGAATTTGGAAATAGTAGGAGTCGAGGTGTAGCAGGCTCAGGTATTATTGGCTCGGTTGATTATTGGCTGAAGAGCATTGGTATAGTAAGGAATGATGCGTATCAACAAGTGTGATAGTAGGACTCGGATGGTGAGCATTAGTTGCAATAGGTAACGAGTGAATAATATTAGAAATAACATTAGATGGCTCTTCTAAAAAAGTATATGAGGGAGGCGAGGTGGGTGTCATTGAGCCAAATGGAAATACCATTTCGTCAAATGTAACATGGCGGGAAATAATAATCTTATTAGTGTTTAGGTCAAGACAACGGTAACCACGGTGATTGGATGCATGTCTCAAATATATGGAGGGTGTAGCACGTGGTTTAAGTTTGTGAGTGGTATCGAGGTGGGGTAACAAAGACACCCAAAAGTACGTAAAAGACTATAGTCGGGTGTGGTGCTAAAGAGACGAGTATAAGGTATTTCATTGTTAATGGCACTTGAGGGTCAAATATTTAACAAGTGAATGGTCATATTAAGTGCTTCAACCCAGAATTAGGAGGTAGATGAGCTTGAAAAAGTAAGGTGCGAATAAGATTATTTATGGTTCATATCATCCTTTCAGATTTACCGTTTTGTTGTGATGTTTTTGGACAAAAAAGCGAAACTGGATACCATTAGATGCAAACAACTTATGGAAGGTGTGGTTGTCCAATTCACCACCATGATCACACTGAAATCACTTTATTTCGCACTTAAATTGAGTGTTAACAAAGTTACGAAACAACACAAATTTAGATAAGAAATTTGATTTATTAGCTAACAAATAAACCCGAACATATTGCGAATAATGATCCAAGAACAAAACGTAATATTTAAAACCAGAGAGACTTAGAATTGGAGAAGTTCACAAATTCGAGTGAACAATGTCAAAACAAGACCTGACCAACGTATTAGAACTAACAAACGGAAGCCTCACGTGTTTGCCAAGCTAACAAGCATGGCAAAGAACGAGAGGTTTCTCTTTAGTGCACAAAATTGAAATATTAGAAAGAAGACAACGTAACAACTCACTCCCTGGATGTCTAAGGCGTTGGTGTCACGTATACTGACTGGTGAGAAAAGCATGAGGGATAGTGGAAGGTTTCGTGACCGGGTAAAGATCTCTAGTGCTATCACAGCGGAGAAGAACTCGACGGGTCATGAAATCCTTAATAGAAAAACCAAAAGCGTCAAATTTAACAATACAATTATTATCACGAACAAACTGGCGGGCAAAAATTAAATTCTTGACAATATTGGGAGTAATAAGAACGTTATTTAAGTGAAGAGGTCTATGAGGTATAGGCAAAATACTATGGCACGAGTTGATAACGCGCATGGAATTACCGTCACCAACAGAGACAGATGGATAGATGCACATATTAAAAACATCACTAAGACTATAAACAAAATCATCATGGTGAGAGTTAGCACCTGTATCCATATTACAATTTCCAGTGATAGAATCATGTGTATTCATGGTGCGAAAAGCATTTGGAAACAACGTCTCATGCCCCGCGGTATTTGAACCTGACTGCCATAAAGAAGCATACTGACCCGGCTGTCCCAACAAGACATGTTGACCCATCTGACCTGACCTAATAGAGGCGGGCTGACCCGACTAGCCCAAAGAGATGGGTTGAACCTGTGGAAATGAGCCCGACGTATAATGAAGTTGTTGGGCCGGTTGTTTAACAAAATTAGTCGACTCACTTGGGCTGAAAAAGAAGCCAAGTGGGTTGGAATATCCCATTAAGGGTTGGATTGGACCAGGAGCAGTATGAAGAGCCAAGGGTGTAGATGTATTCCCAAACTTATTATTTGTTCCAACTATAGTATTAGTACCAACAGTACGATTCCCAAAAAACCTGAATTGAGCCAATAGAGCTTGGTGAGTTTGGATTAGCGTTATCAGTTGTGCCTGAGTTTGGATGAGCGCCAAAAAATCTTGTGGATTAGTAGTGATAGTCATGGTGATGTATTTATGCGTATGGATTAAATGATTTGGTGAATAGTGTGGTGAAAACTAACAACTTATTATTGCAATAGGTACGAACCAAATACCAAACTGAAGATCCACGAATATCAGTCACCAGGATCAAACAAATATTAAACCAAGTACCTCTTACTGCTTGAGTGGGGCTACAAATATCAGGATCAAACAAATATTAAACCATAAATAACACAAGTCAACTGGTGGAAAATACGAACACCAATAATTGAGTGAACCAGATAAACAGAAGCAAACACGTCGACTGGAAAATAAGCAATCCAACGATCGACTTAAACTTGATGAATAGAAGAAAACCCGTCGACTGGAAAATAATCAATCCAACGATCGACAAAAAAATATGAAACTGGGAGGGGTTAGGGTTCGATAGAAAAAAAGTTAAGGGGTCGGGTTTATGGATTGATATCTTTGGCTGATACCATGTAAGGATGTAATGTATTATGTGTTTATTAATAATATCGAACAATACATATATAGTGAACAAACCCTAACAAATACACACTCGGGCCTTAGCCCATAATAAAATACGACTAACAGAAGGGAGTTTAGCAAACACAAAAACAATAGACATTATCTATACTACATATAATGGAAAAACCTACAAATCTTGAAAGTGAAAAACTTAAAGTATTTTAGGAAGTCCTTACATTATTTTCGGAAGGCATATGCAAAGCTGGAAACTATTAACACACGTCGAAAACCGGGTTGACCCGGGTCACTTCAAACCCGGCGGGTCTAACCGGGTTTCGAAAATATAAAACCCGGTTTAATTTGACCTGTTTTTTGACCGGAACCGGTTCAACCGTTTGAACCGCCGGGTCGAGCCGGGTTTCAAAACATTATGTTTAATACCCAAATCCTCAAACTTTTATTATTTTTCGTTTATAACCCATAAACTTTTTTTAATCACTAAAACTATATGCCACTATAAAATCCTGTTGCTATGCACAAGTAGTCGTCTAGTACTTTATACTTATATAACATTTACCGGTCCTTAGAAAGTGATACATTTTTTACCACTCTCGACGACCACATATACGAGAATAGTCCCTAAGATTATTGGTCTGTTGCAAAGCTAGTCCTTAATAACTAACTTTGCAATGGAATGCTAACCCAAGGACTATTTCTGTGAAAAAAATTAAAAACGATTTACGAAAATAGTTCTTGGGATTATTGGTCCGTTGGAAAGTTAGTCCATAATGACTAACTTTACAACGGAACGCTAACCCAAGGACTATTTCTGTAAAAACTTTCACCGACCCCGAGATAATACTATACGAAAATAGTCATTGGGTTATCGTTATGTTGCAAAGTTAGTCCTTAATAATGACACTATACGGAAATAATCCTTGAGTTATCGTTTCGTTGCAAAGTTAGTCCTTAACGTAAAACCTCACGCTCCGCAGCGGAGCGCGAGTGATAAACCTCATTTAATATCATAGGGAGAATACCATTATATGACTAGGTTAGTTGGCCCAAACCTAATTGTGGGTTTGAGTCTATTAATTTAGGGTTTGCATTGATTTAAGGTATGTATTTATTTATTATAAATACATAAGCAATTTTTCTTATGTAAACACACAATTTAAGAATACATCTTTTTAGTACTTTACAGTTTACATGATAAGAAGCGGAGGTTTGGGATAGCACACATAAGTGGTTATCCAACTTATTGGAATAGCGAATAAGCAAGTTAGATTGTTTGGGTGGAACTGTTTATCTGCGTATTTAATACTAATAACTAAGAACTTCAAAACGAAAACTTTATATCACAATATACAGTAGCAATTTCATGTACTTTTAAATGACGAGCAAACAAACCAAAATAGATTAGAGGTATTATACGAGAACAAGCATAGTCTAACTATCATTCACTTCTTATTTGATCGTAAGGCCAAGCAAACTAAGACTAGTAGGCTGATGACGAACGAAACATGATACGAGGAGGTGGAGGCAATATGGATTCAGAAAGATCCATTATCTCACTTGCATCCTTGAAGTTTTTCTCACGCACTGTCTTGATAAAATCCGAAGCTTCCCTATCGATACTACTTTCATCATCTTTAATCATGTTTAAAGAAGACCCATTCATGCCACGTGGATTTACCGGATAAGAAACACGTTTCGAGCTATCAACTGGCTCTTGTGATCTAAGGTTTTTTGGGTATCGAGGAAGAGATGTAGCAGAGTTACGTGCAGTTCTAGGCATTGTTTGTGGTGGTGCACTTTCTCTAAAGCCAATCTTGGCCATAGATATGTAAGATACTTTCACTATATTTGCCATCAACGTCATCCATTTCTCACAAATTGATTTGTTGCCTCGACTCTTGTTCTTCATGGCAACTGGTGATGACTAAAAGAGAGATGTATGTCTTATATATGTATGTGTCTGCAAATAAGGGTCGTGTGGTTATTAGGAAGCAACAAACAGATCTTCATGTAGGTTTACTAGTCATTTCAAGATATCGTGAAGCACGTTGGTCGAATCTTCTATATAAAAGATACTAGCATGTTACTCGCGCAAAGCAACGGTTTCGAAGGCATTAAAAAAAAATTAATAAAAATATATTAAAATTGATGTTGAATTAAATAGCACAAAATTTTTTAAAATATGATAAAATTAAATCATAAAAAAATAAATTGATAAAAAGATTTTTCAATTTAAAAATAAAGGTGATTTTTTAATTAAGAAGTGACAAGTGTCACTTTAAGATGTGTTTCCTTAAAATGAGATGAATGGTTAAGATTGCACATAAAAAAGAATTGTTACAAAAGTTTGTTACATAAAATGAGATGGATGTATTTGTTGTTAAAAAAAGATATTTTCATAAAAAGAAAAAAAATATCTGAATTTTCAAATTTTTTAAATATGAAAATGTCCTAAATAAATTATAATATAGTATAGATAGATAGAAATGCTAGATAGTAATAAGAAGAATTTTGTACACATTTCTACAATATTACAATATGTCAAGATGTCAATATACCAATTTTCTTTCTCTATACTGAAAATTTCTCTGGATTCCAGACAAACATTATTCGAAGTGTGATTAATTTAAGGCTTGTGTTATACGTACCCCCGAAACACCATTTGTACCCCCCCTGTTTTTCCGGGTTTTTTTCGTCTTTTTTTTTTAATTTTTATAATTTTGCTTATATTATAAAACTGTGAAACTGAAAGCGCGGAATAAAAATTATAAAGTTTAACGAGTCAAAAGTATGAAACTGTCAAAAAATACAGAACATAACCTGATATAAAACTGCGTTGTACTGTAAAAGGGGGGTACAAAAGGAATCTTTTGTACCTTTTTGGTACTATTCGGTGGGCCAGGGGGTACCAATAGTAGCACCCTTAATTTAAATACCCAATGGCTACATGATTTGTAATTGTCATCAAGTGTTTGGTTAATTATTGATAATATAATATATAGTTTTTGTGGTAACGTTGCTAATCACGTTGATAAAAGAGGTCATAAATTTATTCTTGAGGGTATATTTAAAGCTAAGCAAGTGGATAATAGTCTTCTATTGTATGCTTTCAGGTTGTGCATATTGTACACCATTTGCTCTCGTTGATGCGTCTTAATGTCTTATTCCTTTTATCGTTCGCTTTCTTATTGACACGTAAATTTTTTAAACATCTTCTGTGTATAATAATATCTACTACTATATTGTAGCCATTGTGTAACTATACCAATCATGTGCATTTATATGCCACATAGCAGGAGTGTAAAGAAAGTTGTAGTAACCAAAATTTACAGGATTCTGAATATTTAGAAAAATAAGAGACATATCATTTTGTTTTGAAAGAATGGAAGTGATTATTAGATATAAAGAAGAAAGGTACCGCGCGTTGCTGCGGGACGAGTTTTTTTCTAGTTACTGCGGGGCAGGGTTTTTTTAATTGGTATGGACACTTATTTTTTTTTTTTAGTTTTTTTATATTTTTTTTAGCTTTTTCTTTCTTGTATTCGGCGTGTTTTTTTTATATTGTCTGCTTGTATGTTCCACGCTATTATACTCGCGCCATAAATGTTGACTTAGTAAAAAAGGAAAAAAAACAAATGGGTCGGCCCGAGGCGGGGCATAAATTTTTTTTAATTGATTTTGAACGAATATTG
>BQNB010128666.1:0-19242 GCA_026074375.1 Tanacetum coccineum
TAGGATCTACACTTGATTATGCATGAGTCCTATAAATCGAAGTATTCCATTCACCCAGGTTCTGACAAGATGTATCAGGATCTAAAGAAACTCTATTGGTGGCCTAATATGAAGACAATCATCGCTGAGTATGTTGGCAAATGTTTAACATGCTCTAGAGTTAAAGTAGAATGTCAGAAGCCATCTGGATTACTGGTATAACGAGAGATTCCTATGTGGAAGTGGCAGAGAATAACAATGGATTTCGTCACAAAACCACCTAAAACCTCAAACGGACATGACACAATCTGGGTCATTGTCGATCGCCTCACCAAAACCGCACATTTCATCCCAACCGGAGAGACAGATAGTATGGAAACCCTTACAAGATTGTACATAAAGGAAATAGTATCCCGGTATGGAGTGCTAATATCTATCATCTCGGATCGTGACAGTCATTTCACATCTAGATTCTAGCAATCATTACAAAGTGCTTTGGGTACTCAATTAGACATGAGTACGGCATATCATCTTGAAACCGATGGACAAAGTGAAAGAACCATCCAAACACTCGAAGACATGCTTCGAGCTTGTTGTTTAGATTTTGGAAAAGGATGGGAAAAACACTTACCATTAGTAGAATTTTCTTACAATAACAGTTACCATGCCAGTATTAAGGCAACACCATTTGAGGCACTTTATGGTCGAAAGTGCAGATCACCTGTTTGCTGGGCCGAAGTTGGAGATGTTCAACTTACGGGACCAGAAATAATCCATGAAACCACCGAGAAAATAGTGCAAATTCGACAACGCTTGCAAGCTGCAAGAGATCGGCAGTGAAGTTATGCCAATGTAAGACGAAATCCTTTAGAATTTTAAGTTGGAGATCGAGTTATGTTAAAAGTATCACCTCGTAAAGGTGTCATCCGATTCGGAAAACGAGGAAAGCTTAACCCTCGGTACATTAGACCTTTCAAAATCCTTGAACGGATTGGCCCAGTAGCATATAAACTTGAACTTCCTGAAGAACTCAGTAATATCCACAGTACTTTCCACGTTTCTAATCTAAAGAAATGCTTATCTGACAAATCCCTTGTCATTCCAATGAAAGAGCTTCGACTCGATGACAAACTCAACTTTGTGGAAGAACCAGTAGAGATCATGGATCGAGAAGTCAAGCAACTGAAACAAAGTCGTATTCCTATAGTCAAAGTAAGATGGAACTCTAAAAGAGGACCAGAATTTACATGGGAACGCGAAGATCAAATTCGTGCCAAGTATCCACATCTGTTTAGATATCATACATCACTCCTCCGCTCATCGCATATCTTCTCGCCGCAGCTAGCTCGCATTTCTTTTAAGGAGGAACAACTCTTTTTTTCACTAACAACCCATAATTTTTCATCAATTTTAATTATCCATCTATTTAAATTAGATGCACTATAAATATCCAATCTATCTTATTATATATATATATATATATATATATATATATATTATATATATATATCACCTTCCCTTTTCACAAGGAAACCTTTTTGCTTTATACCACTATCATGCACGTAACTTTGGAATCTCTAAAGTAAAACCAAGCTCACGCCAACCTACCTATGCCAATTTATCTATGTTTATATCAAGTAAACACTCCCCCTAACCTGTCACAGTCTTATATCTTACATATCATTTTTTACAAGTACATTACTCCATTTAACGTACTTTCAAAATGTTATTTCAAAACAAGCATAAACGTTAACGCCCCTTATCTGCAACAACACCCCTTCCCAAACCCATCGGGTTTCTATTAACAGAAACTTATCTCATTTACATCACGAGATACAGCGCTTCTATTGACTTTCTCACTCCGAGAGATGATGAGAGATAGTGTGATACGAGGTGGCAGTCCCTGATCAAGCTGATTACTTAAAAACCCAAACAATGCATCATAGAGTCTTAGAGCCAAGAGATCCATAAATATATCTCATTAGGACACATTCCAATACTAACACTTGGTGAACACCAATTAGTTCCAAGCTGTTAACAAAGAGTCCTACGCATTATCCCTTGTGATTGTGCCAGAACATCGTGTGATACTTAAGGTATTCACTGTGAAGATGGAAATCCTACTTGAGCCAGCATCAAACAAGCTCTTGGTAGGTGACTTGCGAGATTCTATATGAATCAAACTCATGTCAACTAGAAATAAATGATGGTCCGATTCAATGTGAATCAAACTTGTTTAAGGAAATGAATTGACGGCTTAATCAGAAAGATAGTAACTATCTGATTCACTCTTACCGTGTTGTCTGCTTTGAGACGTTCCGATAATGAGAACTAGCAAGCATGGTAAATCTAATACATCTGTGTTAGAAGATCCTACGCTTTGAGCTGGAAACCCTGTCAAGGAGATCCTTTGAATCTACCTGATCACAGGTACATTATTTATACTGTAAAACGGTCCTACAGAACCGAAGGTTAATCTAACCAAATCCGGACGAATGACAAAGCCATATTCGTCCACACGCTTTATTGCTAACTGTTTTATTTCAGGATTCACATAAAGATGGAGATGGTGATGCCTTATTCTAGTTGAAGTCGGATTCATTACCACATGCTCATGCTCAAACTACAAAGACATACTATAAGCATCGACATTCAAGAATCATGAAAGCTCAAGAATTAAAGACAAAAACTTCCACATAAACTCTCATATACAAGATCTTCCTTTAAAGATATCAAGTCTATCAAGGGAGATTGTTAGCAAGCTTTCAAGATGATGCAAAGTATGAGCATGTTGGTCAAGACACAAGATCGCAAGGCGGTAAAGACGATCAAGACGAAAGGATAAAGATTTAAAGATCTTGGACGAAAAGACAAAGTCAAAAGACAATGACAAAGGCTAAAGATCAAAGATCACAAAGCATGAAGGAACAAGCCTACAACAAGATAAAGACCAAGACAAAGACAAGAGCTTAACGACAAAAGCAATCTCATTGATCTCACGAAGGAGTGTCACAATGAACTCACTTCGGGGGAGATTGTTAGCCTCAAAATATTGAGTCGAACAATGGAAGTTCATTAATTAATTATATTAGGTCTCGGTCATTAATTAATATACATTGTAATAGGCTAGACGGGTAAACGGGCTCATAAATGTAAGCTAACCGGTCACGTATATCGAGCGAAAGCCTAAGTAATCCCGAGCCCGACCCGTAGAAATACTAAAGGCATGCAAGCCTTTTAGTTTAGGTATAAATACACCTCACCAAGGAATGTGAGGTTGTTGGTTTCATTTTGTATTTTCACAAGTTAATCAACCTCTACTTTTTCTCTCTTAAGTTTCTCTCTCTAGTTTCTCTCTCTACAATTCTTATCATCATCTCCTAGCTTATTTTCTTGTTCATCATTATGAAGTGAAGTGATTCTTTGGATCCTACAAATTCCAGTATATTAGCTTTCTCGTAGTCTATATTTTCTTTTTGTTATTTGTTTCGAAATCCATTCTCATCAACCACCATGGGAGACGCGAATCTTATCCGTACTCTTTGAGATTACTCCAAACCTATCCACGAGGGCTACAGGAATACCATTGAGCTCTCTATAGGGAACAATGTGGTACCTCTTCGATCCAACACCATCTGATTGGTGCAAAATAGATGCTCATTCCATGGACTTCGGTTCGAGGATCCAAACCAACACCTCAAGGATTTCTTAAAACTTGTGGACTCACTTGACATTGACGGTGAAAACTGGAGAACGCGCCTGCGTTTATTTCAATTTCCTTCACGATCAAGCTAGCAATTAGCTTGAACGTCTTCCAGCAGGATCTATCACCACATGGGAGGATCTTACTACTCGTTTCTTTGCTCAATTCTTTCCACTGGGAAGGACTGCAAAACTCCGCAACAATATCTTGATGTTTCCAACGTAATACATCATTGGAGAGAGATAGAATACTAGTGGCGTGTCTATCTCCGAGCTGGGACTATCGTTTATACCTGCGCGCTTTCTAAGGACTATTACCGTCTTACATACTCAATCTCTCCACCCTGACACCACAAACCCAACAACACCACCATATATAAGCGGAGAGGACCACATCCAGACTCTTCCACAACCGCGCGACAATAGCTTATTTGGCCTCCATCCCCTTGCCCGCCCACTACATTTTTTATGACCTTGTCACACCCGTCACATGACGAACCATTAACAATCTGGCGGTGTAAGCTTGTACAGAAACGCTGAGGAAGTAATGAAGAATCCTGGGCTAGTATGTATTAGAGGACCCTCGCCTCTATGACAACAAAAGGTTGGGATGACCAAGGGATTTCGCTAAGCCGGTCAAGGCAATCTCTTTGCCTCAAGATGTCCCAAGTACATCTGATTGTCACCTCATCGAGCTCGAGAAACAAGTTCAATGCTTGATGGAAGCTCATCTTGCTCCGATGCAACCTACTCAAGTGAACAAAATCACTACCTCATATGAATCTGCAATGGTCCCTACGACACTTAGTACTGCATGTAAAATCTTAAACAAGCCTTTGTTGAATATGCATCCTCGCGTACCGATGAAGCGAAGGGCAGTCAAGTGGTTTAAACTTAAGCCGAGTCAAAACAATTTGGTGGACACCTACAATCCGGCATGGAAACAAAAAGTCACTCCCAAACCTTTGGTGGAGACAACCTAATCTCCTAAAATAATTTTTCAAATCCCACCGAACCGGTTGCAAAACCAACGGTCCCGAACTTCTTTCACAACAATCCTCAAAACTTTAACACGTCAAATCAATCTCGAGGGATTGGTGTCCAAACTTCATGGATAGATTATCCAGTTTGAAGCCGATTTCAAACAGGCTGCAAAGCGATGATGGACAACAAAATCGACACAGTGTTGAAAGCCATCACAGATCAAATGGCAGGAGCACTCCTCAGTGACACGGTTAAGAACCTAAAACTGAACGTTAACACCACAACTTCAGTTTTGTCTGCTCGTTCTTACCCAACTGAAGACTCACAATGCTCAACCCATATACATAGTTTGATCAACACCATCACGATACATACCAAGTAACAAAGCGACTCCCATGATGATAAAACAGAAGAAAATAAGGAATAAGAGAAGAGCAGCCTGGAAGATATCAATACCAACCCTTCCGCGCCACCCGATCCATCAATTTCATTCATAACTGAAAAAGTCCTGAAACTCAACTCATTCTTTAAATCTCTCGGCTTGGCCCCCCAATTATTCGACATAGAATTTGTTTGCACCAAAGGGGATGATGGTGACGTAATGTTTATTGAGATAGTTAAGAAGAATGATGATTCCCGCAAGGAGGAACCCGAAGCAGGAGGATTAGAGGTGGAATATTTTGACATATTCCTAACTTGGGGCGAGCTTGCATATCATAAATATTGCATGTGTGGCCCCATCCCTTCTATATTCCTAAGATGAATCGATTCATGGAGGATGCCGTTCGAACCTTATAATACCATGTACATTGATCGATGAGCATGTTGAAAAAGCCTTAACATAGGATCTTAACTTCCCCTCTGAATGTCATGGACCCGAATGTTGTATAACTGGATCTGAGAGAAAACTCAACTCTAGAGAAGATACTATTAGTGGACCAGTATTGCAGCGTGGAGCAATCTTTACGCGGTAGGATTAAAAGGATGTATGTCCTTCATAGGAATTTTCACTTATGTCCTTAGACTTCATGATTGTTGAGGATTTTAGACGCAATATAGACCCTTATGCTTTATAAAGTAAGTATAGGAAAAAACCTTTGTTAATATATCACCTTGGACTCACTGACCCACCGAAGGCGTAGTGTGGTTCGCAACTGGGACCGATGAAAGTTGCCTAATAATGCATCATAACGATATAGAACTTTTACAACTAATTATTTACTTCAGACTTAGAAAAAGAGCAAACGAAATCGGTCTACCTTAGGAATGAGGAGGATAAGAGAAGAGGAGTGAAGTACGTAATGAGTAAAATATTAGGGTTTTACAAAGAATGCCTAGAGCTTGGACCCGAATACGTGACTAGAATGGATGATGAAGGAGAAGTCACGTAAGGACGTGTGACTTCGAGTCTAGCTTCAAGACTCATAAATAAAGAAAAGCGTTCTTGGAGGCTAACCTGATTGTTTATTTTTCTCGCATATTAGGAGTGTCGCGTGTTTTAATTCTTTATTGTTTGTTTTATTATGTTTGAATGAATTTTGTAATCATGCTTTGTTTGTTTGTAACTTCGTCTTATTTACAATCAAAGGTATTTTGCATAAAATAAGTGTAGGGGAATATATCCGGTTTTAAAAACCAATTCAAACATTTAAAATAAATTGTTTAGATTATTTCGCGTCAGTTTCAAGACATATGATTGTAATGATTAATTCTAAGATTTTATGCAGTACTTTCTTCAGATTTAACTAATAAAATTACGTGCAGGAAATTTCTCATTAAAAATGAAAAAAAAAAATTACAGACCCTGGAGACGGCGTCATGATTAACACCCGACGGCGTCGCATCTCCAGCAATGTAAAAATTCAAATTTTTTCAAGTATTTCTGAAAAATAAAATGTGCAATATTTCAAATTTGTAATTTAGTTGTAAACCTGCATAAACCTATGATTATATCATTACTCTCATCCTATCTTTACTGCTTTCATAGAGTCAAACCTTAAAATTCATTTGTAATTTATATCTATCCGACCGATTTTATGCTGGTTTGTAAGTTGTTTTGTCTTTGTATTACAATTTATATTTGATGGAAGAAGCTTGGAGTTCTTAAGTTTCATTGGACAATTCTTGGAGGACGATTTAACCAGTTATCTCATGTTTCTTCTTCATTATTGAGTAAACCAGGGGAGTACTAGTTTCTTTTACTTGTTTTCTTTTCTCTTTATTCGTTTTTACGGGTACTTCTATAGAACATTGGGGACAATAAACATCGCATAAAAAGGTAATTTTGACCCAAATTTAAAAATTTTTTATAACACATACCGACGAAAACCAAGTATTAATAGCGTCTTATGGATAGAATGTGTATGACTAGCACAAAAACTCTCAAAATTCCACCCCAAAATGTAAGGTTCACCTTTTGATCTTTAGGATTTCAGGTATCCATTATTGATACCCAAGATAGTTTATACCTTTAGCTTTCTCAAGTTAAGGTTTGAATGCAGTCATATGTGTCTATTTCGTCGTTACAGATGTATACGTATGGTCTTAGTCGCCTTTTCTGGAGCATTGGTATCGGTATTAAATTATATGAGTGTACCGGTAGTATATTAAATTCTAAAACTTGTTTTTGTGATGCATCTCGAGACTGAATAGTGAGTATTAGGATTTGCTAGATAAGAGGCACTAGGATTAACCCAAGTTTTAAACATGTAATTGTTATTATGGTCACACCGATCATATAACTATCCCACACCCTTGTCATGCACTCATTTTTAGTGTAGGATACCCCTAGTACAACCCTCCGAGCCTATCCTTTTTTACGGTTCTCATAATTTTCTAGTTAAGCCAGACTATTAATGAAGAGCATTATCACCCTTAAACCAATTGTTACACCTAAATCGCCTTAGCCTACCTTGTATGTACTCACTTTTAGTACATTATTTTTTTAACCTAAGTTAATTATTTGAGTACATTGTTGCTAAGTTATTATCCTTGTAAATACTGTTTTGAGATGATTGGGATTCATGGTAGTATTCATCTTATGAAGAATTAGGGAAGAAGTAACTTATTACCCCCAATAGAGCTCAATAAGCTTCATGATTTTTTGATCCACCTCAAATTGGGTCATTAGTTAATTAGTAAATATCGATTATGTTAAAGTTCAAGTATAGGGGTGTATCTATAAACCCCCATGATGTATTATATGTTTAAGCAATGGCATGGAAAAAGTGTATGAAAAAAATGTATATAAAAGAGTAAAATATTGTACGGGCTGCCATTTGCTTATGTTTATCATAGAGTCAAGAAAAGAAAAAGAAAGAGATTGATGTAGAGTTGTGTATAGTTTGTATATCTTTGTCTGAGCCTTAGCTTATCAACCAAATCAGCATGTATTCGTATAAATAATTAGCTAACCCTTTCACCCCAAATTTACCCAAAAGCCACCCAAATGTATCACATTCGTTTCTGTTTTCGTTAATGTCATCTTACACCTACACCCCACAACCCTTTAAAAAGACTTTTTTACAGTAATGACTAGTACATGCGCATAAGCAGTGGAGGTTTTGATCCTTTACCAAGCCTATGGTAATTTATATGCTATGACAGGTAATGTGTGTTGATTTTCCGTTTCTCAGATGTTATAATTTATTATTGTAACAACCCGAGTTTTACGACGCGTATGACGATCGCGAGTTCGACGTCATAATTATTATCTTATAAAATCGTGTGAACGAACGTCGACATTTAAATTTTTATTTGTCGTAAATAATTATTTTCTTATTTTAATACGAACGGAAATTTAAAATATTTTTGTGAATCGACGTACGACGCGTGTTGTTATTATTTTATTGGTTGTAAAATTATTATTTTTGAACCTCGTCGTCTTTGTTCCTTGTCTTTGGCCAAAGCTCGCGTTTTATTTAAAATGAGTACAATTTTTAAAGAACCATATTGAAAAAGCAAAGAATATTGAGAGTGCATGACTACTTACAAAACCAATTGGTTCTGCATGCGAAAGGAAGCAAGAACAATCAAACCACTACACACTGGCTTAACACCCACAAACCCACCTAAAACGCGTCATAACCCTTCCACCCCACCGCACCCTTAAATAATAAAAAACTCTCCCCCGTTCCTAATTAAACAACAAACATCCAAAACATCTACCCCCCAACTCCAATACACCACCACTCCTCGGGAACAAACAACCCAATTACAAACCTTTAAACCACGTTTCCCCAAAATAAACAACAGTACCACAAAGGCAAATCACACCGAATAACTTACAAAAACAACCCTGCATCTTGGCCCTTAGGCACAACCTATCCTCCGCCTTGGGTGACAAACACACTCAACACATTTGTTTTTCCCATGTCATGATTATACTAGTTTTTACTTCTAAGTTTAGATAAAACCCTTTCATTTCACTTCTCCTATAAGTAATCACCTTGCTCATAAAAATTGTTTTTCTTCTCTTCTTGTCCTTGTGGGTTCGGCCGGATATCAAAGCACACACACAAACCATTATTTTTCCATTTTGATCTTGAAAACATACTCAAAACGCATGATAAGAATGAAGAAAAGACCAAGTTTTAAGTTGTTTTCCCCTTTCCTTCTTCTTTTTTGGTTCGGTCGAACTAGCCAAACAAACACCTTTGATATTTTGATTTTTCTAGCTCATGAATAATGTTTAGGAAGTTATGATTGGATCATCTAAGAAATAAAAAGAAACATGCAACAAGGTTTTGTTTAAAGTTGAATATTTTTTAAACAAAGGGGTGCTCGGTTTGGTTATAGGTTCGAACACGGGGAAAGACATACAAGGGTGTGTGGTTGATTGATTGAGAGTCATTTGGGTTATTGGTAAAAGATTTATAAATATATTGGAGGGAGTTTTGGTTTCGAAAGGGGTGGTTTGGTTTGTTTGTCGTGGGTTCGAACCGAACAAGACACGCAAGGGTGTGTTGAGTTTTGTTTATTGATTATTGGGTTGATTAGTCTAGGTTGTATTGGTTTTGGGCTTTGATCGATTTTGGTTTTGGTTCGATTGTGGGTTCGAAGTCGCGGCCAAAGGAGCGAGGAAACAAGTCGAGTCCGATCTATTTTCCATTAGCTCATTTGAGCCTTTGTAAGTATTCTTTAGTAATTGTTTCGATTGTTTTGCGATTTGAATTGATTTCGATACATGCATGTGATGAACTTGGGGAAATCTTGCGTGAATGGGCTAGATAATGTTACAGATTGGTTAAGTGGGTTAAGTATAATTTAGATGTCATATTAGAGGTATTTTAGATGAGCTTTTTGATCTAAAATGAGTTTCGGCGTGAATTGCAAAAGGCACATTTAGTGCAGAAAGTTTAGCACGGTAAACAAGGGTCAAGATTTCACAAAATCTATTTTTAGATGTTAAAATATGATAAAGCATTCTTGGACGATCGTTTTGATATAAGGTGGAGCTTCTAACTACTAATAACGAAAAAGTTAGAGCGAAAACAAGATATACATTTTCTTTATAAAAAATCAGCACTTATTAAAAGTGGTAATTGCTGTCAGGAATTTAAAAGCTCGTTTTGAGCACTTTCGAGTTCGTTTTGGCATTCCAGCAAAGCACGAAAGTTTCTCGGAATGATGTTCTACTTTGACGCGAGGCTCGCCGATCTTAAAATCGAGTAATAACGAGTCAAAACCCATGGTCAAAGTCTGTGTTTTTATTAAAAATGTCAAAGTTACAGCAGATTCTTGTAGGGGCATTTTGGTCATTTTCTGTCGAGTTCGGATCTTGGCTAAAACTAAAAAGTTGTCCGGAATATAGTTTTACATAAAATCTCTTCTTTGTCCGAATCGTGAAAATGTGATTTAGAGGGTCGTTTGGCCGGGTCAGACTTAGTTAATAAATATGTATAAAAGTCAAAATCAAATAAAGTCTAGCGTTGACTTTAGAAAGTCAACGGGGTAATACTAAAACTTATCGGGTGTTATAAAGACAACTAAACGTTAGTAATGTTACCATTATGATAGCTTGTATTTGACGATTGATTCAAAACGAGATATTCCAAAAATAGAAACTTTTGTAATTTACGGGACGTAGATCTAATTCGTGTAATTATTAATCAAAATAAACGTCGAGGGTCCGACGAGATGACTAAATATTATTATAAATATAATTAAAAGCGATAGTTACTAAAAATGGTAACTTTCCGAATATATTAACTTTCCTAAGATAGAAAGTTTCCTAAAATAGAAAGTTTTCGATTAATCTATGTGAGACATAAATAAAAGAATGATCGTCACTTAAAATTGTAGGGTTTTAGGATTTAAGGCGCAAGTGGATTTCTTATCACATGTATCAATATATATATATATATATATATATATATATATATATATATATATAATATATATATACATATATATATACATATATATATATATATATATATATATATATATATATATATAGTAGGAATCCAGTGAGAAGTAAATTAAAATAAGAAGTGGTGAGAAGTGACTAAAACCACACCATTTGAGATTCAAACGACTGTATTAGATGCATTTCTATTCATGTTAGATGCACCATTTTGAGTTTTGAAACGTTAATTATGCGTAGATGGGTGCAAATTGATTTTTCATGATTTGGCACAGTCAGAGGAAACAAATAACAAGAACAAAATGAAAATGCAACTAAATATACGTATATCATCCAATTAAAAGCTGAGAAAACACATTATGATGCGTTATAATGCACTAAATTATAGAGATGCATTCTAATTTAAGTCGGTGCAAGGTCCTTGGATATGCGATTATAGGTTACTTCCTACCTTCTTAGTGTTAAGAAAACTTCTTATTGATCTAGCTATATAAAATATAATATAATATAATATATATATATATATACCATATATATGATTTTGTTGATACGATGTACGCATCGTTGACTATACTTTTCGGAATAGTAATCGAGCGACATAAATTATAGGTCGTGATCGTGTTCATTGATTTTCCGTGAATTGTTTCGGTTATTTGATCTTCGGCTTCGACCAAGGTGAGTTCATAGCCTCGCTTTTAAAGTTTTTAATGTTTTTAACTCCGCGAGGGGGATATATTGCTTGTTTTGTGAAATTGAACGCAAACTGTTTTAATACTAAAATATGATTCCGCTTGCTACTGAGTATATGCCTTTTTCTGTGTGACTGTTAGTTACCATGTGTTGGTAAGCGCTAATGCATTAAATAGATCTATTGGGTTTGACAACCCTGTCCGGGGTTTGAATCCGTTGGGACCACCCTGTCAAACGAACATTTTGTGGTTAGTATTAGGAGAAGTGTCATACTTCTCGGACATGATTTCGTCCTACGGGATAGATGTGTTAAGTTTCGGTACACGGGCTCTTTAGTTGGAAATAACTATTTTTATAACTTGACTTACGAGCCAACGTTATACGTTTTGTGGAACCCAAAATATGTGTTCTATGTGTTAATTGTAAATCTATGAATTCACTCAACGTTTTGTTGACTTTTTAAGCATGTATCTCTGGTTAATTGCTGTTGATGGCTGGATGGGACGGAACACGGATATCAAGGACGGTGTCTCGGTGAAGTAGTGTCATAAACTAAACAAGTGTTTTAGAAATCAAGTCGTGTTGTGACTTTTAGAAATAATTTCTATAATGGTATTGAGACCTATGTAACTCTGATCTTTCTAATAAATGAAATTGTGTTTTATAAACGTATCTTTGAACGTTTACTATGACTCGTGCGCATATATTGTGAAGTAGCACCCCAATGTTGTATTCCGCTGTGTATCGTAGTTTGGGGGTGTTACAATTTCGCGGAAGAATGGGGAAGAAAAAGTTAAGTCAATACCCCCATATATTTGTTAGATGATCTCCATGTTATTTTGATCCACCTCAAATCGGGTCATTAATTAGATTTTAAATATCGAGCATGTAAAAGCTCAAGTGTAGGGGTACGTGTTATAAACCCTATGTTATGATGTATTATGTTATAAAAAACTGAAAAGAAAAGGAAAGAGATTGATGTAGAGTTGTGTAGAGTTTGTATATCTTCGTCCGAGTCTTGGCTTAGCAACCAAACCATCATGTATTCGTGTAAATAATTAGCTAACCCTTCCACTCCAAATTCACCCAAAGCCACCCAAATGTATCACATTCGTTTCTATTTCCATTATATGTTATCTTACACCTACACCCCATAACCCTTTAAAAGACCTCTTGGATAGTAATGAATAATTCTTGTGCCTAGCGATGGAGGTTTGATCCTTTACCAAACCTATGGTTGTTTATATGCTATGGCAGGTAATGAGTGTTGATTTTCCGTTTCCCCTTTATGTTATATGTCATTATACACCCGAGTGAAAGAGAGAATCCCAAACACTTATGTGAGGTGCTAGTATATACTTTCCGTGCTTTTAATTACAAGGTCTAGAAGGCTGTGTTGTAAAATACTTTTAAAGAGTAGGTAAAATGACCCTCACATTGCTATTGTCTAGGTAGAAAAGCCCATTTGCTTGAGGACAAACAAATCTCAAGTGTAGGGGTATTTGATGAGGTGTCATTTTATACACTTTTTCGGGGTCGTTTAACCCCCTAAATCATGCATTTATGCCTAAAATAGGTACTTAATCGTTCCTTTTCAGGTATTTAGCATTTGAAAGGCATTTGAAGGAAATACACGTGACTTGGGCTCATTTGGAGAAGAAACGAACAAGACTACGAACCTACACCAACATCTCTCAAGAATTTCTACTCAGCAGCTAGAGACGGCGTCACAGATTACACGTGACGCTGTCATACTCATACCTAAGAACGGCGTTCAACAAGATCTCAAGACGGCGTCAAATGCACGACCCAACCCATTCAACTAGAATATTCTACTCATTACGGCGTCACATTTAAAACGCGACGCCGTCACATCGATTTTACCTATATATAACAAATCGGTTTTTAGGGTTAAGTGTGTAACTTTATGAGTAAAAGAACGGACGAACCCTGGTTTCGTTTAGGCACCGTTAGAGACATTTTTAGGGCCTCAAAACCCTATTGAACAATACTTCAATGTCATGTTTTTATATCAAGTAAGAATATCTTAATCATGTCATATATGTCTATTCGTTGTTTGATTCATTATGTCTTGCTTTATCTTTAAATGCTTTTGGCTAAACCTTCTATTGTCTGTTTATTTATGATATATGAAACCTAGGATGTAATCATATTGGTGTTGCTTTCTTGTGATGATAGCATGTTAGTCCTTAGAAAACTAGCTTTTTGTCTTATCCGCTGTTGAATGTCCTAGGAATAACATGAATATGTAGAATGAACCATCGGGTAACAGTACTTCATACTTGCCTTGTGCCCTTATATGGCTGATCACTTCTTAATAATTTCAAAAGCATTTAGATAAACTCTTTAGGGCCTTGTAATAGTCTTCATACTACCTAAATGTTTGTGCGTTGCCGTTAACGAATATAAAATAGACGACGGGGTTCGTGTAATTCTACATACTTAGGAAATAGTTACATAGATCATCACAAGTGTGACAAAGCAACAACACTAGGAGAAGCAATCTAGGGAGTAATACATGATTAAATAAACACAATCTTTTATTATATTGTTATCACCAGTAGCTTGCTTTATATTTAGTTTAATAGCTAAAACCAAACCAACCTCTCAAATATAAGATTTACCTGCTTTCTTATAAACATAAAAATACAAAAATATTCTTCCCTCAACCCTTAGAATTATGTTAGACCGTGATCAAGTCTTCCCAACCTATTCCCCTAGAGAATGATAACAACCCCCGAGCCTTGCCTATCCTACACTACAACGATTAGGTACACGACCTAAGGAGTTGTAAAACTTCTTGTAGAAGTCCCTTACAGCAACCGCAAGATTAACCCATTGCAAAACATCATGTCATACTGCAATACAAACCCATAGAAATTAAATGGAATTTATGGTGGGATTTACAAGGCGCATAAGATTTAAACTTACCCAAGTTGCAAAATTAACTATACTGACCAATTCCATACACAAACAAGTTGTAAAACTGCTAATAAAATATTAACAAAGTGAATTTGGGTCATGTCATAATTCAATACTAACACAGAGCAATTAAATAGAATTTATGTACTCCTTTACAAGTCAGATAAGATTTCAAACTACCCAATACTACTACTGTCAAATCAGATTTATTGTAATACATCTCAAATTGAAAGACAATATAACATGAAGTACTTGTGTGTGTATATATATATATATATATATATATATATATATATATATATATATATATATATATATATATATATATATATAATTGAGATCAAATAAGATCTTTCTTAAAGTTGTTAAAATGAGAACCAATAAAAATCTCACAAATGACACTCTCCTTGAAACAAAATAAAAACGTAATTAATTACAACTAAAATTGTTAAAGATTCGATGAGTTTTCTTTTGAAAATTGACGAAACTTATGTGATGCACTTTGATTCGACACGTAATATGTATCATGTTTTGGTATTGTGTATCAAGTGATTTAGTGGTTGATGTGTATTATGTGTAACAGTGTATGTATAAGATATTACCTTTTGAGATTCTAATGCATGTGTATAAAATTTGTAATTGTGTATCAGTAATCCGTTACTCATATATCTGTTGGTTGTTAGCCGACAGAATGTTGACTTGTATTAATATTTTATATTTTTGTGTATTGTTGCTAAAATGGTTATGTATCAATGTGTTAGCGGTATTTTAGACTAGTTCTCATTTTAACTATTTTAAAAAAGTTCTCACATTAATATATATATATATAATATAGATATAGTATAATATATAATATATATAAAGTATATAAATATATAATATGTATATGTATAATGTATATGTAATATGAATATGTATATATATAGTAATTATATGTATATATAATATATATGTATAATTATAATATATATACTCTCATATATATATATATCTATATATCTATGTTATATAATAATAGTTGTGTGTGTGTATATATATAGTGATATATATATATTATAAATTAGATATATATAATACATACATATGATACAGTTACAGTACATATGTAAGTATGTATGTAAAATATATGTATGTATGATAATATATGTAAGTAAGTATATATATATATATGTATGTATATATATTATAAATGTATATATATATAATATATATATATATAGTAGGGATCTAGTGAGAAGTAAATTAAAATAAAAAGTGGTGAGAAGTGACTAAAACCACACATTTGAGATGCAACGACTTTGCATTAGAGGCATTTGCTCATTTAAGATACAGCCATTTGGTTCGAAACGTTAATTTAGATGTGTATATTTTCAAATTGATTTTTATAATATACATATGAGCATCTAAATTAAAAGCTGAAGAAAACACATTATGATGCGTAAAAATGCATGCTAAGATATAGAAGATACATCTCATTATAAAGGTCGGTGCATCCGGATATGTGGTTATAGTTACTCTTATCCTTCATATTTAAGAAAACTTCTTATTGATCATAACAATATTATATAAGTATATATATTATATATAATAGAATATATATATATATTATAAATAATATATTAGTTGATACATACCAAAAAAGGAACACACACATATATCTATATATATATATATATATATATATATATATATATATATATATGTGTGTGTGTGTGTGTGTGTGTGTGTGTGTGTGTGTGTGTGTATCTATATATATATATATATATATATATATATAATAAACCTTATATAAAACATATTATTGTACCAACCGGGTAATTTTCGAAATTTTAAATGACCACTTTAACCCTTTGATTGAACTTTCGTTGGTCCGACTTACTTTTTGACTTTTGACATTTTTATTGTCATAGTTGGAACATAAAAACGATTACCGGGTAACCGGTAATTTTTCTGAACATATTTAAATAATAAATTATATTTATTATTACATATCTCTCATGTGCAAAGTTATTTTTTAACTTCTTAGACTTGAACGAGAAGATATATATATATCCTAATTGACCTAATCAAGAAACGACTCGCTAAATATCACAGTTTTCACAACTTCGTACACTAAAAGCATTTAATGTAAAATGTCATTCTGGACAACTTTTTAGTTTTGCCCGAGACCCGAAAACAAGCAGAAAATGACCGAAATACCCTCGTAAAAATTTTAGAAACGAGAACAACGCGAACCGACACAAAAATAATTAAATTATATTTAATTATCACTTGTTATTAAATAAAAATATTTAATAAATTATTTATCATTTTATTCAGAAATGTTTGTTAAAAACGCAAATATTCAAGCTAAAGTTCACTTTACGGACAAAGTTTATCAGTGATTCACAAATAAATAATAAATATTTTAAATATATTTTATAAAAACATTTATAAAATAATAGTCATGTAAATACTCATTTTTATGGGAAAATTCATTTGGAAAACAATGGCGCAAGTTTCGTGTTTTAAATCATCCATTAACTAGCCCAAAACGAGTCCCGAACGAATATTTACCAAAAGTTTCATTTTTAGTCCCTCAAGTAATATTTACATGGAACCCCCTAGACTATTATACACTTTCTATTTTGTTTTAAAACTTATATATATATATATATATATATATATATATATATATATAAGCCAACATTAGGGTTTCTCATTTCATTCACCATAGCACACACACACTCCTTAAGTTTTCCGGCGCCGCTCCGACTGGCCACCTCCGGCCACTCCACCACGGCCAACAGCCGCCACCCCACCATAGATCCACTCAACCTCATCATCCCCGCTGCCTTCACGCCACAGCCAACACCACCATGGCTGCCATCTCGTCACCATCTTCGAACCACCATCCTCTCCACCACGACACCACCATCGTCACCCTCACCATCATCTTCGAACCCCACCCACCCCATCACCATCTTTACTACCACCATGCCACCACCACAGCACCATCGTCATCATCACCCTCACAGCCACCCTCTCCAACATAGGGTGCGTTCAGTTGTTATAAACCACCACCATAAGGTGCGTTTTGATCTGGAAATAGCACATAGGGTGCGTTTGTTTTTCTTGCAAGCACCAAGGGTGCGTTGGGTTGAATACACGACCCAGAAGGGTGCGTGTGGTTTACCAAAAGGGTGTGTTGGGTTGAATACACGACCCAGAAGGGTGCGTGTGGTTTACCAGAAGGGTGCGTTGGGTTGAATAGACACCAAAGGGTGCGTTGGGTTTGTGGTCAGCACCAGCGGGTGCGTTTGGTTTTGCACATCATAGGGTGCGTTTGGGTTTTTAAAATGCATAGGGTGCGTTTGGTTCGGGTGTAAAACAGCCACGATAGGCGTTTTTTTTTCTGTGGTGAAAACCACTACGAAGGTGGTTTGGTTCGTGTGTAAAACAACCACCGTAGGGGTGTGTTTGTTTCTTCGTTAAACACCCGCAAGGAAAACCACCACAAGGGGTGCTTGTTTCGACAGTTTACACCCGAAGGGTGTGTTTGGATCTAGGGATAGCACCAGCAGGGCGCGTTTGGTTTCGGTGATAAGCACCAGCAGGGTGCGTTTGGTTTTGGGTTTAACGACCCATAAAGGGTGTGTTTGGTCTTTCTCAGCCACTAGGGTGCGTTGGGTTTTGAAAACAACCCATCAGGGGTGTTTGTTTCGCTGTGTAACAGCCGCTAGGGCTGTTTGGTTTGGCAGTTAGCGCCCAAGGGGTGTGTTTGGTTTGGCAGTTAACACCAACAGGGGTGTTTGGTTTGCTGGATAACACCAAACAGGGGTGCTTGGTTTGCTGGATAACACCAAACAGGAGTGTTTAGCTGCGTGACAGCCATAAGGGTGTGTTTGGGTGAGCAGATTAACCGTAAGGGTGCGTTTGGGTTAACATAAATCGGCTAATATAAATATGTTAAGTTTTGGTAAAATATAAAATCGGATTAAGTGGTGGTTAAAATGGTTAGATAAATGTGCTACTTATTATTTTGTTTCCTATTCGATCTCATTTAGATATATATATTTAAAAAACGCAAGTATTGCAACACTGATTGATTAAAGTGGAAAACATTGAATTTTGTGAAAATGGAAAACGTTGTATAAGCGATTAAGTCATGCCGAAATTTCTATAAATTCTATACTTAGTATTTTTCGCTACAAGATCTATAATCTTTGAAAACCGATAAAAAGGATTAAGTTATAGTTTAAAGATATTTTATATATAATTATAAAATAACCCTACAATAAACGAAAACTATACTTTTTCAAACAAGACAACTATTTAAGCAACGACCCGTTAAGGAAACGAAATATTAACTTATAAAATATATTATTTTATAAATTCCCGGCTAGAAAATAAGGTCGTCACTTTTATAATAACTTTAGAAAACATCGTTTACTTAATTCATAACTTTAAAACGTGCGTTTACTTTTATGCAAGAACATTTTATTAATTTAATTGGTGATTTCCGAAAACGTGTCGAAATATTTTGTTTCAATTATTTTCTCGCGTTTCTTATATAATACTTGCAAAGTATATACCTC